>JAHZNE010002236.1:0-28415 GCA_027744055.1 Callyntrura sp. NNG-2020
AGCCATATCCTCTTTCACGGTTTCTTCTACTTTGGACTTTTCTAAACTCTGGGAGTTTTTCAAAGCCTCCTCTTCCTCCAATGATAGCCCTACAAAATATGATGTTGATTAAGATATTTCAAACCCATTCTTCTAATTTGAACCAATGCTACAACATGGTCTGACGTAATGACCTCACCATAATTTCTCGGCTTGCCCAACAGATCCATTATTTTCCCCATAATATTTTGCATTAGCAGCCCTTCTCCGGTAGTGATATCAATGGGTACGTATAAAATCTCCTGCAAATCCAAATAATAAAGAAACGTCGTCTCATACACGGCATTCATTTCCCGGTACTCCATAAGTGACTTTTGAAACTGCTTATCTTTGTGTTTCTCCTGCAACTGGGCGACCGGCACAGATTGCAGACGTTGCTGCAGGAATTCATCAGATGCCTCAAGGACAATCACCCGATCTGGTACAAGCCTCGGATCCATGGGGTCTTTTCCTTCGTCAAGTTCTTCTCCAGATTCCAAAACGTCGCCGTCTATGGCTTCAAACAACAGCCGGGCCTGATCCATGTTTTCCGGAAAGCCGTCAAGCACAAAGCCCTGGTTCTGGCACTGGTTTGACAGCAGTCGCCATCGAGCCAAACGAACAAACAATTCATCAGGGATTTTGGACAAGTCCCGCTGCTCCACCGCAGAGGACTGCAGGTGACGTGGGATACCCATTTGACCTTGAGCAACACTCTGTTCAGATTCATCCTCCGTGCTGCCGGTAGCACCACCTCCCGGAAACCCTTCCCGGGTAGCAGTTTCTGGAGCAAGTGTTAACATGTCATTACTTGGTTGCAAATTCGCAAAATATGCGTCCACCTCAGCCAATATCTCCCTGGCCTCCATGCGCACGTGCTGCTCCAGTTCCTGATCCAAACCATTAATATCCTGTTCTGGATTCTCGCCCCCGGTTTCTTTTAACAAATCTACGGTTGTTTTGACCAGATCCTCTTTTGTAAAATGGTTCAACCTGTACAAGTCCGAGATCTGTCGACCAATGGTGCTCTTTCCGGAGGCGGTGGGGCCCACAATGCAAACTTTCAAAGGTTCCAGTTTCCTCGACTGCTTGTACTCATTACAAATCTTTTGAATTATTGTATCCATCCCATCCTCTGCAGTAAAATCCATATTAAAGTTCTCAAGTGCAAAGGCACTCTGAATTTTGAGATCCAGCAGAAGCTGATCCGCTTGAAAACTAGTGAGCCCCCTGTTTAAATAAATGTCTTCCTCTGGTAGACGTTTCACCCTGCCAAAGCTGAGCACGCGACTAATGGCCTTGGCGAGCTGATCCTGCTGACAAATAACAGGGTCCACAGCAATAAGGTAGCGCTGAAGCTTTGGCGGCACATCCATAACATTTTGAATCATTTTTGCCAAATCTTGAATGTAAATGGTGGGCAGATAATTTTTCCCCGTGCCATAAATGGGCAGATATTTGGCGTTGTGCCAAGCACTCATGAACCAGTGATGGAGAGGTCCTTCCTCAGACCCATAAATGGCCCCACAGCCAATCACATATGCTTTCAGTTTCCCTCTAGTCATCTTCCCAGAAGCAACTACGTAACGTTCTAAAAGTTGGAGGTCGCGGTACAGCGGTTTTGTATGGCGTCGCCTGTAATCGTCTTCTGTAAACGGTTCTTCGTCCCCTCTCTTCTTCGTGTGCGACCAAGAGTGCAAGGAACTAATTAAGATGAAGACCCTAGGCACGTTAAACTTTTCCACCCGGGCTCGTAGTGCGTCACACATCACCCGAACTTCTTCCAGTCGCTCTGGACTGGCATCCGTCAAGTCGTAAATAATCACATGACATTTCACCGCCTCCTTGAGATACGCATCGTAGTCGTCCTGCTTCATTACAGCCCACAACCACGGTACCAGGCTAGTTTTTCGGTTGTTTAAAGTTCCTATAATTTTCCAGTACCGGAGATTCCCTTTTCTGCCACGTCCATCTCCAATGGTATCATCATCTCCGTCTTCTCCCTCTACCTCGTCTTCAACGTCCGTTCCTTCGTTGCTTCCATGAAGGGTTGCTCCAATCACCTTGCTGCTGAGAAACTGACCTAAATATTTTCCCACGTAACTGTCCACCGGGTTAACGAGCACCGCTTGGGTATCAAAGATATCCGGATCTTGGTTAATAAGAAGAACTGTCTTGCCAATGTCAAAAACGGGACGTTCTCCAGCTGTTCCGGCACGATAAATTTCCTGACTGTCGTCATTAAACGAGTCGTATTCTGGCTCAGAGTCCATGTTAAATATTCTGTCAAATCGATGAAAATTTCAATCCTTATCACTTGTGTCTCAATACTCCACTCCACACTGGTGTCAGCAGGACGCTGGAAAATGCTATATAAGCCTTAGAGTAAACCTAATGCTATGCTCGTAGATATAAGCAAATCAAGCTAAGATGGATACAAGTAGTAAATGATCTAGAAATTACTGTGTGTTAAAAAGTTCGAAAGTTTCCATAAAGATACTTTCACGTTTTTTATGTCTTTGTCTTCTCATTTCCCCCGGTCATGGGTCACTGGCCCAACAAATTCTAGTCCAGCTTCAATTTACATGGTGTAGTAGCGGGGATGAGAAGATATTTCATGTTTCAATGAGTTAAGACAAAAATGGTGAAAAAAATATGAAAAATACATATTTTTAAATAATGGATTTTCGTTTTTTGTTATTAATGACGAGTTAGATCTGTTAAAACATGATTTTCAGGAGTGTAACTGTTTTATGCAAATTGTATTTATTTTAATTTTTTGAACAACATCATATATATACTCATATATATTTATGTACTCTGCAAAAGGTAGATGTTAATTATTCGACGATAATTTACATTTAATAATATAAAATTTGTTTAATTACTTAATTTAGTGTTATTAATTCAATAATTTTCCTTTATTTCAATCGAATGTTTACAATGAGATGATGATTAATAATGGTAAGGAGAAATAAGACTGACTTCATAGTGATGTTGAGATTTTTGTTTCGTGTCAATGTATTATTTGTGTGATAGTGTACAATTTTCATGCTGCTGATTTAGTTCCCCGAGCTTTGACAGAGACTAGGCTTTGGGCGTTGTTTTCTTTCGAATCGCTTTTTCTCTCGGCAAAGAAGACGGCGTAAATGCAACCCGCCTCCATTCCTCCCAGAATGGGAGCTAGCAGGTAGAGCCAAATTTGTTTTATAGGTTTTCCCAGTTTGAAAATGAAACTACGGTAAATACGAGCAAAAAGGTTAGAAGGAACTCCGCGCAGAATCCGCTTAATGGGTCAACTCCTGGTACAAGTGTTGTGGTTCCTAAACTCCAGAGAGGATATTCTTCTGCATAGTAGTGGAGGTGGTATTGTTTAGCGACGGGCAGAGTCCAATTGATTTTGGGGGCGGTCTCATCTGGTTCCAGCGTGCTTTCTAATGTTACATGTAAGTGCTTTGTGGATAAATACAGCATGCCAGTCCCAATTAAAGAGCCAATGCACTGAGCAACGGTGTAGCACAAGGTTTTCAACAGGCTGCATTTTCCGGCCATCATTAAACCAACGGACACTGCAGGATTCAAATGGGCTCCAGAAATGTGTCCCAGTGCCTGTGCAAGCGTTGCCACGACCATACCAAATGCAAAAGCAACGTGAAGCGGTTTTGCGACTTGGATTAACACGTAAAATTCCTTGTGCTCGTGCGATACGGTGTCTTTTGAGGAGTATAACGATACATTCGCCTTCGGTTCCTGTACTGTCGATGTCGTTATAATGGAGCCACATCCAAAGAAAACCAGCAGTGCCGTTCCCAAGACTTCAGCTGCAATCATTCGTCCAAAGTCGGGGTGCTTGACATCCTCGCGACCTAGCGTCGGAAAAGCAGGTTTGTACATACAGGCTCCAATAACAGGTAATCTGTTGCAGCGACCACGCCGACGTGGCTGTTGAGATTCTCCCTTCGTCTCAATAGGCATATAGCTTGGCTGTTCGGAGACTGGAATGCTGGGATTTCCCCCACTCGCAGGAGACATTTGGTTCTCATCTCCACTGTCCTGGACTTTCTGATCCTCTGCGTCTGACGAATCCGACATGCTGCCACCAGTAATATTAAGGAATTGCCGTCAGAATCCTAATTCGCGCGACTACTTAGTCGAAAATAGTATTTAAAGCTTTATAGGCTTGTCTCAATACCCAACCCACGGGGGTTGAAAACGAGCGCAGTTGTTTGCCGTAATCGGATATAAATTTCAAAGGAGGTAACGAAAATCGTTCTAAAGCAAAAAAAGCAAAAATGGGTGCTATTTCAAATGATCTTATTATAAAAGAGATAGGAAGCCTCGAAATATTCTGTTTCCAGATTTATTTGTTATGCAGTTACTGTATCTCCTTGACTCATAAAAACATTAAAAAGCAGTAATTGATTGCTTGAAATTCTCTAAGATTTGTTGAATTTGATAAAAAACATTTGAAAAATATTCAAGCTATTTTGCAGTTTTACAATGAATGAGACCGTATCTATTGAAACAAGGTAACCCGCTAATCTATAACATGGGCTTGATATACCACTATATACTATGCATGAGAGTCTCCTCTCTCTTTTATATCAAGCTCATTTGCTATTTCAAAGATTTCAATACTTACAAAAAACTAGAGTAAACAAACAATCTGGATATAACCTTGACAGTAAAATGTGTGCCCAGCTACAAAGAGGATGATCATCGGCTTCATCAGCAATAATTGCTGAGCAATTTCCAATGTCACCATAGCTTATCTATTCCCCTACTTTTCTCTTTCATGCTCTTCTCGTTCCTGTTGACGTTTGACGATGCCCTAGTTGACAGTTGACCCTAGTTCCGTTTATTAAGATCCGGTTTATCCGTTTGATTTTATCGGACGCTATCGGACGCTTTCCCTAAGAAGACTAAAACTCATCAGTTATTTTCATCCTCATTACATTGCATTTACAGCCCCGTTCGCTTTGGCGGGCAGAGTGAGTTTGGATTTTTGACCAGGCTAGGCGTACTCTCATTGGCCATTTAATGTTTTGTCCAATGGGAGTGCGCCTAGCCCGGTCAAAAATCCAAACTCACTTTTGCCCGCCAAAGCGAACGGGGCTGTACCCGATTGTATTACTCCCAAAAGAATGTCCTTTCCCCTCTGTGCAGTAATCTCACTTTTTATTTTTTGTCGTGACCACTGTATTGCACTAAAGTAGCCGTAAATACCCCAATATCTCTGTGTAATACGTTACACAACCCAATCGCAACAATACCTCCGCATTTCTTACCTTCAAATTAACCATTACATTTTGGCACTGGCAAAATAATAGCCCGTCTCGTCGTCCGTCCCCATTACTCATTTTCTCATTTCACTTTAAAACCAGCAGCATCACAACGGAGACAAGATTTATCGTCTCTCTCCCTCTCCTTGTAGCCTGGCACAAAAAAATAACGGTAAATTACCCATGGCTATCTGTGTAGTAATGCCTGTATAACAATAAAAGGTATGTACACACACAAACTACATGATAATCTCTCTCTCTCCCTATCTTCTTTTCTGTTTCATTTTCAACAACAATGCATTTTGCCCTGAAAAAAATCGACTCCGCTTGACTACTTGACTGAGTGAATGGCAGTAATTTTTAACTCGGCAGTAGCCTCAGCAGTGAGTAAGGTGATACTCAAGGAGCAGTTAATAATGGTCATTTTTTAAATCATCTTTTCTAAATTAGTTTACCATCTGCATATTACCTGTAGTTGCTGTTTTACCATTACCATTACCTCTCTAACTACTACACTGGCACTTCACTTTTTCTCTTTCAAATGTCATCATGTCATATCCCGTAAGAATTCCGTCCCCTTTGATAACACTACAACACAAACATATGCCTTCCTACAAAACCACTGGTCGTAAAATCTTCTGTAATAACCTGGGCCAATTTCAACCGGAGGTTTAGGCTAGGCTGTTGTTCTCCTTGCCAAGGAATCACATTTTAAAACCAATTTTATAAGCTGAGTGTCAAAAACAAAGTTTTTTCCCGAGCCCCTAGAAAAAGAAAATCCGGCAGTGTTCATTTTTGTTTGTCGATTACCTGTTAAATAACAATG
Source organism: Callyntrura sp. NNG-2020 (assembly GCA_027744055.1). Lineage (NCBI taxonomy): Eukaryota > Metazoa > Arthropoda > Collembola > Entomobryomorpha > Paronellidae > Callyntrura > Callyntrura sp. NNG-2020. Next base: position 6,127 of record JAHZNE010002236.1, read on the forward strand.
GAGCAAGCTTAATAGAACTCATCATCATCATCATCATTTTAATCTTCTCTCTTGTCATTTTTATTATTATTCACTTTCATTTCAAGGTGTTTATTGTTCTTTAAATTCCGAGTAATATTATCCATATACTAACTGCCATTGTTTTTAATATATCTGCATACATATACCCATATATACATGGATGTAAGCATATACTCAAGCAGGTTCTCTTTCATTCGACTCTTGTGCTCTCCTTACCAGAGAATCTTCTAATTCAAAAATGAAACTGAACTGAGCAGATTCCATTGTTATCGACCCTTCTCAATCTATTCCCCTTGCCCCTCCTCCTCCTTCTCCTCTTGATTTAAAGGACGCGATTACGACACCGTATTTCGGACAAGTGAACACAGCAGAGGAGAGCCAGATCATTTTTTATCATCGTTGGAGAAACCCAACCGACATCACCGTAATACCACGTTTTCCACGGCATTCTCTCACAGCCAGAAACGGATGTTGCGCATTGGTCCTCCTAGTCCTCCATTTCTTTGCCAATAATATGCCAATTGTTTGAAAATAACAGCTAAACAGCAGAGCGAAATGAGAAAGAGAGAGAGAGAGAGACCCCCATCGCGTCATTACTATTATCAAACAACTCTCAACTCTACGCAGTCGTTTCGTCTCGATTTTAAGATTAACTTTTTTCTCTTCATTTTTTCTCTCTCGTCGTCGTCCGTCATCATCGCCGTCAATTCCCTCACGCTGGCAAAACAATACGTGGTAATACGGTTTTTAACTGCTCGTCCTGCTGACTGCACTGCAGTAAGAAATCAGAAAACTTGTTCATTATTTTTATTTCATCTTCTTAATACATGCATTATTTATTATTATTATTATATCGATCAATTCTTCTAATAGTAAAAATATCTTGCATAATCGTATTATCTTTAAGCTGGTTGGCAGATTACATTACAGCTAGTGAGAGAGAGAGAGAGAGAGAGAGAGAATTTTTTATTATCAGTCATGCTTCATCACGTCCACACTGACTGCATATAGATTACCTTGCTTGATAAAGCACATTTTTTCTGCCTCTCTCTCTCTCTGTAAAACAGACACTAAAGCGGTGTTGTATATTAACTTTCTGTCTACATAAAATAATTGTACATTAAATTCTACTTATCCGACGACCATTTGAAAATCTTCCTTTAAAAATACATACCCCCCAACAATAACGGCATACTGTTAGAACACTATTATTAGTCGTTAGTTGTTCAAGTTCCCTTTACCACCGCCACCACCACAGGAGGGGTAGGCACTTATTTCAACGCAAGGTCGATAGTCGATAAAGTCGACACGTTGAAACTAAATTACTGTTTTGTCTACCGCGCGACTACATTGCGTGTGCGTGCGTACTTAACTGTGTTTACGTGGACATTTAAATCCCTTTGGTTGTGTGTTTGTGTCTCTCGTCGCGTTGTTGCAATTTAAAATTCTTCGCGTCATCCTCTTTAAATGTGTTTATCTATAACTCAACCAAGAAGGGGTCCTACGTATATAATGTATGTATAGAGAAATGTTGGACATTTGGGAATTGTATCCTTCTCTTCATTTTTGACTTTTAACGTGGCGTGACGTAAAAATGGGTACCTTCATCACCACCATCTTACACACGAACATTTTCTTATGTACGACCCCTACCGGTCCTACCGATAGTATTGCTGCTTAAAATTTGTCAAAATAGCGTAACCTTGCTCCCCTTTTTCTAAAATTACGTCCCTCTACCAAATTACATGACTTGGCAGTTATTTAGTAGGTATATATTTATACACACAAACACAAGACGCCCTTCTTGATAAGAGTTGGGACGACAGTAAAAAGACAAATAGTTCATTTGTATCTTAAAAAATCACAATTAGGACAAGGATTATACAATAGAGCACACACAACTACCAAATGACAAAGACCTGTGACAAAAGTCTTGAAAGAAAAAAATCGGAAAAGCCGTTAAATGTTGCATTCTTTTGGTGGTGGTGTACGGTCTCATCTTCACCGGCTTTAATGCCGGTGGGGATGTATGTTGATATCGAGGATGATTAGCGCGAAGAGTAATCGTTGTGCAAAAAATATCAAGCTGGTTGAAACAGTGAGTCTCCGAGAAACTCTACTGATGCATACCCTGTATTCATACACAACGATGTGCAAATGCACCGGGTTTAAAAGAATTAATCTTGATTGTTGTATAAGCATCCATTATTTATGGGGTACGTTGGTACGTACCAGGTTTTTTTGGTTAGGTACATTTTCTCCCATGTGTACTTGGAGAAAATTAAATCTCTGTGTGAGTAAGTGAGTGAGTGTTATAGAGAGAACAAATAAACAACTTGTTTTTCGTACCTGTTAGAATATTAACCCGCATGATATAAAAAAGTAGACATTGTAGCGGTGATGGTAAAATCCCAAATTAAATAGGTAATAATGACGAGATTATCCTTCCTGAGAAGCTGTTTAATCGAAAAGCCGGAATACCGTATTGACATCAAGAGTAAAAAAATCAACGTCAAAGAACGAAACAATTATACCGTCAACCCTACGAGCTACACGGTTACATGACATGCTAAAGTATTCATGTTACGGAAGATGAAAGAGATAAAGAATATAACAAGTTTACTATATGCGACACACTCGATTGACTCATCTGCATCTTTGTGGTAGTACAAGTATGGTTACTGATTTTGTCTGCCCAGGAGGAAAAAATGTCTACCTACGACGGCATGTTATCACCATCATCATCATCATCATATCATGAATGAATCTACGTTTTAAAATTGTCTCTGCTGTGCTGTTTGTTTTTAATGACTTCTCATTTTACAACCAAAAAGCTAATCAAACAGACTGCTTAGCTTGAGTTTCCTCTCCCAGCGTATTTTATTTTTTGTGGGCCTTTTCTAGGGACATTAACGTTTTTTTTATGGACAATGAAAATCTGGCGAGTTGTGTTGTAGCTAGAGTTGGTAAACAAGCTACGTAGACACGTATTTTGTGGTAGGTAGGCAGTATTGGTTTTAAAGAAAGGAGGAAAGAAAATGAGAGGGGTATAGCAAGGCTCATTTTCATTTTAATTTGAGTAATAAAATTTTAGAATTTGAATATTTGGTTTTGGTAGCGTATGTTTGTATATCAGGATATTATAATGTCATTTTTATTTTTAGAGAGTCTTTCAATTTAAAAGTTTTACGATAATGTATAGTAGCGGCTTCTGGTTTAACAGGCATAAAAAAGTAATCAGCATCGTTTAACTACACACCACCACCACAACTCTCTTCAAGGTTACACAGTAGCAGGAGTGCAATTAGAAAGAGAGAAACAACAAATTAAATAGTTAATAAAAATGCAAAACGTTTCTCTATTTTTTGTCCCTCTGTAACTTTGCATAAATTTATGGAGATGAGTGCTTAGTTTGTGGGGAATATTCAAACACTTCAACGAAGACATAATAACGTTATTACGATAATGTGTCCATTAAAAACCTAACAAATACTGAAGGAGCCCTTCAAATGTATTGTGGTAACATTTTTCCAGACTAGTAAAACAACCCCATATCCTTACAATTTGCATGTGGAGTAGACACAGCACCATTGGACGACCCCATTCGTCTTTTATGGTTATGTAGGTTTACAAGTTATGTTCCTTTTTCTTGAGTGGAGGTCCTTACGAAAAGGTAACAGGGAACGTTAGTGGTGATGATGAGGTAAATTGAAAAAAAAACAGACGAGATATCCAAATAACAGTTGAAAGACAACTAGGTAAAATGACAGTAAACATGGTGGCAATTTTTGCAAAAAGGTATCTCCGCAGTTTTTATTACGTTTATATAACTTATATATAAATCTACCTTGTGCCTTGTACTTATGCCTCAATGCATGTCTTGTTTGTACGAAGGTGTACAAAAATGTGTACTCAATATGAATAACTTGTTATGCATAATCGATAATGTATGCATTATGCATGCATTGATATTTTACTGCATACTGTAATAAGTGTAGTAATGGTAAGCATTCACATTTTTCAAAACAAAACAACGGGAGTATCAAGATGATGAGGAGGACGGGTTTTCTTGTTTTTTTTACTTACCCTATCACCTACATAAAGCGTAAATGGTGAAAATGTCGATTAATATGGATGACCCTCTGCAATGTACGGTAATATAAGTAATCATCCTCATCATCATAATAATCATTGTTTCATCCTTGCTTGCAGCACAGCAAATAGCAATATCAATGTTATGAAACTGCAACCTGTAAAGATAACGTAGCTGAAATTCCCTTGTCAATATATTTCCTCACAAATAATAGCAATAATAAAAAAACTCTATAACGCCCCAAGTGAATATAATATACGCCACAAAATGATTTAAATAGTCTTCGGTACTGTACGGGTTTACTAGATTTATGTGTTTGCATGAAGCTTTTTTAACTTATCGCCGCCATTTCCATACAAATCAGCAGCCACTTTTTAAATCTGGACATAGTCCCAAGAAAATCAATAAATCGTCAACTGAAAATTGTATTCTTCTTCACACTCTTACAGATTGACAGACAAACGAAATAGTCTTCGAAAAATAGTTTTAAGTCAGTAGTAACTTTTTGGGGTGCCGATTCCACTCTGGATTTCGCTGACTTCACACTATGCGCTGCTGCTGCCGAAATCCCAGTCAACCTTCCTCTTTCCCCTTGAAATAATCTACCTACATTTTATGCAGCATTTTTTTTAGATTACGCTGCTAACAACAATCATAATGACTAGGCAGGTATTTTCCGCGATATGGTAATACGACAACAACGATGAGGCAGTGTTTTTTTTAAATCTAGCGTTATTCAGTCAGTACAGTCAATAAGAAGAAAAACAAGTTTAAACCATTGTCTTTTTTCCGTACTGAATAGTCCCATCAATTTACTTTGAGTCACTCGCGAGTGTGTTTTCTCTGTTGTTTCTGTACTGCCTTATTATTATACTTACGACGACGACTTGAGTTGATCCTCACATCCCTCCATTATTCCTCAAACTCGTATCATCTCTTCTCTTCTTACAAAAACTAAAATACAAACATGTTCACACATTTACATGCGTGAATACATCTTGATCATCATCATCCTCCCTGTTTAAAAAATGTACTCACACATTATACACACACCATCACTCCATTTTTTGTTCTTGCCCGCCACACATTATTGTTTCGAACGACATTGTTTCCTGAAATCTGACGATGACCAGCAAAACAGAAGGATGATAGAGTGAGTTTGCAAAAAATGTGGTTAAATTGTTAAAAGGAGCAGAAAAATCGTTCCATATTACCTTCCACTGCCGTAAATACCCCTTAGTATCCTGCTTCCTCATCCTTCTCACCGTATCATCATCATTCATTATTATCCTTATCAGCTCTATCATCCTCATCCCGATATAAAACCCTTTAAAACAGACGCGTTGTTAGCGCCGTTGTTTATTTTTCGTAAAATAGCCTTGTCTCCTTCTCATTTCACTTCAATTTTTTATACTAATACTCTGATACACATATTATTATTTATGCACACATGCGGGTACAATGTACAATCTTGGCTGCGTTTTCCTCCTCATTCAAACCACCTCATTATTTTTTTAAAACCAAACCTCACTCAACAGCCCCCAAGCCCAGGAACAACTTGCTCTCTGACGTTATTAGACATGTATACACAAAGTACGTCCACGGCGGATGCATTTTTTGCAGGCTGTTGTCTATAACTATACTACAACGCGGGTGTAACGGTAAACCAGTCTGGCAAAGTGAAAAGGAAGAGAGAAAAAAATCCTCCTGGCCTGGCATTTTCCTCGCTGCTATTTTTTTCTCGCTCTGCTTTTCTTTCAGTCCTCTTTTTATTACGTTACCAGTATATTTGCAAGCATAGCTAGCTATTATACAAGCTAGAGAGATGTATCTAGTTCTTCTATTGTATTTTATCAGGTATTAAGTCAGGCAGGATATAGCTGGTGGTAGGTGGTTAAAATCAATTACAACAGATTTTTTTACTGCCGCTGTCAGTTAATAGACGGCACTGTCTATTGAGTGGGGTGTGAATGAAGGATTGAAATAATAGGATAGCGCGTTAATAGTATACCATTCCCAATAATACTATTACCGGTAATACCAGTGATGACGACGACGAATGCTGTTCTGGTCTTTTCATTATTATTATCATCGTCAATTCACCAGATCATCTTTATACACATTCCCCCTCCGTAAAAAAAGAAAACGTCATGCTGTTTGCTTTTCTGGTGCTGTGAGATTTTTTATTTTCATCGTCGTTGTCATCATCGTAATCGACAACGTGGAGCAATAGTGCAAATGTTCAACTACCTACCTATTTTGCTCTCTATTCATCTCTTTCTTTTTAGAGTAATTCATTCATGATGATGATGATGATGATGATGAGTGTGAGAGATGATGGTATGTGCATTTGTAAAAAATATATTTCAGTCTTGTTACTCAAGAGGAACGAACGAAGAAGAAAAACGTGACGGAACAATACAAAACTTTGAGTCGTCAGGTAATAAATAAATGAACGAGGTTTAGCGATTGAGTGGCTCTTTGTTCTCGTGTTCCTTTTTCTTCGGGGTATTATTAATATTACACAAGGGAAGAAGAGGCAATACTCGTAATATTGGACAAACAAAAGATTGCGCTGCACCTCATCATTGTGAGTCGAATGTGAGGCTAAAATCTGTACAACCTGTGATCAGAACAGATATAAGGCTAAGACAGTTTATGCAAGGGTGAATATTTGTAAATATTGGAATGCACGTGAAAAAGTTGTCGTGCTTATTGCTGTATTTTGTGGCCAAGTTGGGAAAGTCGACGGAAGGTTAAAAAGTATTCTCTAATAAGCAGAACGGGAGAAAAGTCAGTATTTCTAAAAGGTTTTCTCGACATTTAAATAAAAACAACGCAAACGCAGAAGAGGAAACTATCCAGTCGTGTTATTTATCCTTACGTTACCTACTATTTGTATTTTTTGAGTCGAACAGCAAGTGTGTCATCATCGGTTGGAAGATTTTGAAGAAAGATGAATTTATTCAATTTGCTTATTTTTTATCGCTTTTATTATAAATTAGTTATTTTACGTAAAACAACTTGCTTCTTATTATTACTACCATATTTTCATTTTTGTAGATGCTTTTCTAATCGCCGCAGTGCGTATGCGTATTTTTAGTTTGTAAGTTTTAATTACAAGGTCGCCGTTGTGGGGTACTCTGAGAAACAGTTCAAAGGTCGACTGACTCTTCCAGTGCAGATGGGATCAACGGGACATCAGATGAAAGAAGGGCATCCAGAATAATCCAGTTACCATCCCTGTACACACAGTTATCAGCCGAGTTACCGTTCCTCCAACGTCCCTGGAGGATCTCGACATCATTCGTCGCAGTTCACTAGCTCTCTTCGAGGAGACAAAAAGCGGAAAATCGAGTGTTTCTGAGGGTCGACAAAAAGGGTTGTCGTTCACCAAAACACATTCACCGTCAAAGCAGGGTGGAGGTACTTCAGAGAAACGTCCGATGCCGTGGTCGGCTTCCAAAGCAAAAATACGATCCTTCCCACATTCACCATCTACAACAAATGCTCAGATCTATTACTCACGAACGCTTTTGAAAAATGTTTGTAAAAATGTTGACGCTATTAGGGCAAACCATAGGGTATTGCACAAGTTTTATCGGATTTTCGCGGCCACAGTTCTGTCAAGCAAGAGCACACTGCCTGGGATTGATCCATATTTAACGCACATTCCTGGAAAGCGCTTTTGTCACACAGGTCTCGATCTCGTGAACACATTTCACCCAATTTCAAAGTCAAAACTGAGGTACTGTTTTCTGGGTTTTCACCACCGTCTTTACAAGAGGAATGCTTTGGATTAAATAGTTCGCAGCACCTTGCGTAGGCTGAGAACGTAGAACAGTCTGGACAGCCGTCTAAATTGGGATCGACCGAACATTTAGGACACTTATCATCTGTTGGGGTAGTATGACAAGGACAGCCCATATCAAACGGTTCGGAGGAGCATTTCTCTGTTGCAGGACAATCCGCTCCATTACATCCTGTCATGTTGTGGTTAGGACAGTTTGGATGATTTGGATTGAATAGTTTGCAACAATTCACATCAGCGTTGGAGGATGAGCAGTCTGGACAACCTACTTCGATAGGATTGACCGAACATTTAGGGCAACTGTCATTTGTTGGAGTGGTATGGCAAGGACAGCCAATTGCGAACGGTTCGGAGGAACATTTCTCTGGTGAAGGACAATTTGGTGCGGTACATCCTGTCATGTTGTGCTTAGCGCAGCTTGGATGATTTGGGTTATGCAGACAGTCCGGTCCTGTCGCATTACCGTTACCACCACAGGATATATGATTTGGATTATATCCGCAACATCTTGCGTCAGCGGTGGACAAAGAACAATCTGGGCAACCTTCTTCGTTAGGATTAGTCGAACATTTGGGACAATTTTCATCTGCTGGATCGGTATAGCAAGGACACCCCGCAGTAAACGGTTTTGTACATTTTCCCGTAGAGTTTGTGCAGCGATCATCGTCAGGGTTCAGCTCGCAGTCCACCTTACACGCGGGAGGTAGAGGTTGTGTGGCCCCGGAACAGTCTGCACAGAAATCTTGGGTGTTGTCATTTTCACATGAAGGACTGCACCGAGGGTCATCAGGATTTGGACAATTGACATCTTTGCACAAGGGATCGGAAGAGTTTCCGCCATTGCTATCGTCACAAAAAGCTTCTGGCTTGTTCGCATTAACGGCTCGACCAGAAAGTTTAGGTTCATTGAACTGGTCATCATCCAATTCCTGGGAAAGAAGTGGCACTGCTCGCCCTTTCAAGGCATCCCATTCGGCTGATACTAGTGACCCTTTTCCCTTCAACTTTGGCTTGCTTTGACAGGACGGCGGGGCAAAGGAGCTACTACAGTCGGGCAAGCAAAACTTCCCTGTCCCCTTCATCTGACAGGAGAAACCTTTGATACACGTAAACGTGACAGTGGGGTCCAAAAATATTTGGATAACCTGTGGTTCGCAATCTTCATTCTCGTTGAGCTCTACTGCCAGCGTGAGGCCGTCGTCTTCCATCACAGATGTATATGAGACCAGATGGTTCCCTACAATAGGCATGCATTTGCGGCGCAATGAATCGCATCGCTGAAATCGTTTGTACATGCACATCTTTGCATTCCCGTCTCGAATGAGATGTTTCGCCTTTTGCAGCATTGTTGCTCCCTCTGACTTTTCGTATTTTTCCAAGTCTCCAAAATACTTAACCACTTCCATTGCCTCCGCATCCAAGGTAGCATCGCACCTGTCACCCAACTTTAGAGTTTGCGAGTCTTCCCACGTCTCCAAAATTTTTCCCATTTCCGTTTGAATCTTGATGTATTCTTGACCCTCGAAACCGCTGATTCCTGGTAAGAATCGGGAGCTAAAGAACGGTTTGTTGTTCAGCTGACACCGATCTCCATAGCCGGATTCACAGACGCACGAAGAGGCCTGTAAGGTTTTAAAGTATTTACATCGCGCATTTACAACGCAGTCCTCGTTGCTCTGACAAGGAAATCCATTATTGTTGGCGCACACCCCTTGTCCAAGGTGAACTTTGCCCACCCCACAGTTCAAGTTTCCTACACATGTTCGTGTTTTCACATCACAAAGAAGAGCTTCTCGGAAATCGCAGATTTTGGCACTCTTTTTCTTTTTTGCCTGAAGAATTTTCCTCATTATGGTAACGCTGCCTGATTTTGTGGGATCTGTTCCCGCTCCCTTTATCAACTTGATAATGTCTTCGTTAAAGTCTGGACTGCACAAAGATCGCGTATCGCTGGCTGGCAAAACGACCTTCATAAAGTTTCTTCGAAGAATCATCAACTCATTGGAGCCAAGAAGGGGGACATTGTGTTTGATAAGGGTATGGTTAGTTGGTGATGGAGTGGTCGATACCGCTTTCGTTTCATTTGCCATCTCTCTAGTATCGTTACACGCCTTATCCAGGTAATTGTTTGCCGTACACCAACAAATTGGCTTTTTGAAACCCGGAATTAGATCCAGACAGTAAGTTCCTTGTTTGCAACGATGTGTTCGAGCTACAGGAAATACCATGCTGGCCAACACCCGTCGTTCATTCTCCAAACTTTTATGATAATCATGGTAAGAATCCTTGAAAGTTGCATCCACATCGGATAAATGTTTGCATGAGCGCCAAGGTCGGACGTAACAACCGTCAGTGTAACGTTGACTGTTCATTTCTGCAGCTCGTTTTGTATCCGTCGTGTCCAACGGCGGCGACTTAAAAAATCCCACATTTTTGGAGTCACCACCGCATTGACAAGTGGAATCCGTAGTTTGAATGAACGCTTCTCCCGCGTCCAATTCGGGTTGGATGGCTCTTCTGAACTGACATGTGAGACCCCGAAAACGGTTGCATATTTCGAATGGAGGCGTCCTCTCATTATCCTGATGCCACTGTTCTATCTCATTAGCTGCTATAGTTTTGTCTCCGTCCCAGGTGTTTAAGATGGTGGCAACTGTTTGGTTGAAAACAGAGGTTTTTGCACACTGCGCGTTAATACTGTTCACGTAGTTGCTGAGCTGACTATTGTCCGTTATCGATTTCGTTTTCATTAGCCATCGGAAATACAACGGGGACGGCATTAGGTTGTCTATTTTGTGGTGAAGATCTTCCGCGTAATCTGTCGGATAATAGTGAGCTTCGTTTGTTCTGTCTTGAGTGGATGACTTGGTGAGGAAAGAACGAAAATAAGAAATAACCTCGTCCGGGGTCATAAACGTCGGTTGGAAGTTGACACGCTTTATGGAACCTGCAAGCACGCTGGAGAACAAGAGATACTGTAAACAGAGAGGCAGGAGTAGTGCAGAAACAACGGTCCATTTTGAAATTCTGGGAGACAACAAAGTGTATTTTCGAGCCATTGTTCTTCAGACACTGGATATTTAAAAGGGGGCCAAGCGGACGCCCTGCACAGCTTCATTCAACAAAAGACAGACGTGTTATAATAATTGCGGTTTTGCCAGTAACTTACTAGATTTACTTACAGGAATGGCAAATAGCATACGGTTTTAGGTGGTTACCTTCTTTAGCTGTTGTGGATTAAATAAGACCGACAGTATCAATCTGCATCGACATAAAGACAGAAAATAACACAACTTTCACGTACTAGTATGTAGCAGGAGTGGGATAGTGGAATCGTAGTGGAATAGGAAAATTAGCAAAATTTGATATTAATAGTAAGCATTTCTATATTTCACTATTATTAATTGGTTTGGAGCATAATCATGTCAGCAGAACAAAGTATCCATAGGATTTGCGGTAAACTAAAATACGTCTCATTTTATTGATGCTGTCACGGGATGTCACCTATAATAGCACAAGTCACTGAGATCTTGCCAAAATACCTGCCCATGTCGCCTGATTCCCTTTTGCTTTGCAAAATACCTTCTTCGACCTCGTCTGTGTCGTCAATATTTGAAGTTTTGTTTCCATTTCACCATAATGCATGCAATTACACAAAATTTTCCGTATCTTTTTCTTGCAAAATAAATCCAAGTGATCACGCTTCGCTTTAACCGGACTTAGCTACTCGCTGAATGCGGGCTCCCATAAATTCTAATATTGCCGTTAAAAGTAATCAATGAGATATTATTTTAACACATTTTATTTGCTTCTTTTGTGCCGTTATTAGCTGTTCTTGTAATTATATCTTTTTTAGGATGATATGTGCAATATGGTATTAAGAATGAAACCGCGATCATTTAATGTTATCTCATTTGTCGATCTACTTACAATATATGTCAAGAATATCTGTCAAGTGACCCACCACCAGCAACGTACTTACAAATATTTCAAACTATGATGTGTTGTGTATTAATTTAAACTTTGCAGTTTCCATTACCCCTGTGTGGTAATCGGTAAACCTTTATTATAGCTGTATGGCCACACAAACATAAGTGAAGTATTTCTCTTGACTTGACAATTTCGCACATTTACACAAAGTGTTTAGTATCATGTTATCTTTAAAAATTCCCCGTCTGTTACGCTCGCATAATATATGTGTGCATTGTCCCGGCTTCAGCTATTTTGTTTAAAAATAAAGCATTTTTGGACGTAATTTCATCCAACAAGTCATCGATACAATTTATCGGCGTATCTGTTGCCACCTCCCGCAAATTGGTCTCGCTGTCGTTATCTCGTCACCATTCGCAGACACACAAATCATATTACTTCGCTGCCGTTACACTTGGCAAATTATATTTGTTTGTTTTTATTAAGAAACTAACAACATTCATTGAGATCGGTTCAAGAGTCAACAGTACCATCACCATTCCTCCACTACGCGCATCATTGCCTGCCTGTCAGTCAATAATAAAAGTACATCATGTTTTTCACGTCGATGCAGCGCAGTGGTCGAAACGATGATTATTATTATCAATAAAATATTTACCATTGTGTATGCGTTTGATCACTCACGCACAAACATACCGACACACACAGACAGACGTGCAGTAGACGAACCTTTTACCCACGCACGCATTGAAGTCACTCAACCAAATTATTTATTTTTATGCTCTTTTTATTTGTTTTTGATAGGTATCAGATAATTTCATGACGCCTGTAACTTATTATTGCTACAACCAACCAACAAAAATATGACACGTCCAAATGATCCCAGTACGGTCGCAAGGATGACGCCGCGATCACACACACACAAGCTTTCATGTATGTATAAATCGCGCAATCGTGCTTAAAAATACGACGCCAAAAGCATGTCGTCGTTGTACCCCATTATCATCCTCTCCGCTGTTGACATTGACTCCTTTTGTGAGTTTAATTCATCTAATATCAATTAAAGTGTAACGGGTCTTCTGTCGTAGAAGCTTTTTCCCTGCATCCCATTTATCTTGATCGCATTTCTACTGTCTTCGCAGTAGTCAATAAAACTTGATTTAATACCCGAGCTACGTTTCATTATCCTTATCATCATCGTAATATTTTTTGCGTGATTATAATATTTTAGAGCGTGCCTTTCATTTCAATTCCCTATTGCCCCCCACCACTGCTTGTTATTACCACACATGCCGTAATTTTACACAGATAGCAGGAGCGATTACTGCCATATGTGATTTCACCCTTACCTACCTACACATTCATAATATCACGGCTTCTACGTCTAGTCTCTGTCTCTCGCTCTGGTATCCCTTTTGCGTGGGTGGAATATGAGACTTCATTGGTTGAAACTTCCGAATTTTAACGGGTAAATAGAAGAAGCAGTAGCTGCAGTGAGTAACTGGTTATATAATGGCGCTGTAGCCGTAGCTAATTTATTTGCATTTTTTCTGCGATTTCGTTGAGATCGTTGTAGCCGCATGATATACTTCTAGGAATATCACGCACGCACGCACCCCCGTGTCGTTCTAAAAGTCAAGAGTAAAAATATATAAGTAGGTAAGGAACCTGATACCTATTTAGATATGAAGCGAGATTATACTTTATGATATATCTGCAAGCCGCATATGAAACCATATTCAATGACACTTGGTACGCCGCAACATCTCCCATAAACTTGGCATTCTTCTCTCTCTCCCTCTCTCCCTAGCTTATCGTCTACTTATCATCATCAGCAGCTTATGAAGCGCATAGAGTGCACAAATGCAAAACAGCAAAAGGTAAAACGAGACCCCATACACAGACACCCCCAATCTGAAAAAATCCTTTCATGTTTACGGTCGCAATTTCTCACGACGACCACGACGGGACATAAACAACTACACAAAATAGTGAACGCTCAAAATGCATTTCTTTTTTTACTCACCCCTACTACCACCCTCACCTCACCTGAATTAATTTAATTAATCATTGTCATATTTCATTGAACGGGATTATTAATCAGCTTTAGCGTAATAAACAGCCACCATCCCTAAGAATAACAGCAAAAGAGGAGACTGGTTGGTGTATGCGTGTTCACGTTATTAAACCTTTTTATTGTTTCATTAGCGGTTCACAGTCCACCGTCCGCTTCAAGCCATGTACATTTATATACATCATCATAACAATACGTCACATTAGACTCATTATACCTACATTTTATGAACATTTAACTCACTTCGATGAAATGCGTTAGAAGTCATTGTAGAGAGTGGGTTATCGTCACCTGCAGTCAGTAACAGTATCTTTGTTACACATTTTTATACCCCTTTCCTCCCCCACCAACTTTAATAATCAGGCTCGCGCGGAGTATATTCACAATAATCTCTTTTATACGCTATTATAATCCTACTGATTTGATTAGCTCAAACTCCCTGTGTGAAGTAGTGCACTTCAAAAAATAGAAAAGCTTAAAACACACACACATAACGACATAATATAGAGGCACACACAACAGTCACCTGAGGATACTTGAAGAAGAAGGTGGTGGTGGTGGTATCAAGCCACGACACCATCCACCCGTCGCAAGTAGGCACACTTTGTCGAACAAGGCGCTTAAAGCTTTATAATTATAATAGTATTCCTAGGTATTATCGTCATATCGTCCTCCCAACATATAAAAACATATTGTTAGAAAAACTGCGACTGAATAAAAAAGAAAGGAAAACAGTAGAGCAAACGGAGGTGGTCAGTGGTCACTGCATATGTAAAGATGACAAAGCTCTTGGTATATATTTAAACCAAACTCCCTTGCGTCGAGTACACTCTTGGTTGTTATTATGAGAAAAAATGAGTTTGCCACAACAGCACCACCACCGCCACCAACACCGCAGCAGTAGTGGAGGGGTTGATAAATATGTAGCAGGAGGAGAGTTTTTGTGTCCCTCCACAGCTATTAATTTTACGCGCACGTTATTTTTAAAATATGTCTTCTAATGCACCTCTGCTGATACTAATAGTAAAAAGGTTTTTAAGTATAGGTATGGTCGTATAATTTGCTATCTTCACCGCACTAGCAATAAATTATGAGTTTTTATCAATTTTTAAAAAAGCTACAATGTTGGTTCTTTCGCCACTGTCGGCACGGGGGGCTAATAATAGCGGCAGCATAAAATACACGAGTCAAGATAAGTATAGTGTATAAAGTTACTGTTTCATGACATTTTTTGATAAGCCAGAGAATGGACGAAAATCGTCTGTGTTCCTATCATCTTTCGTTGAAAGCTATCATCGTTATTCGTTATCGTGTGAACTGGCTCGTTTTGCGGTGAACTCAAAATGACAAAACGATGATGGCGATGGTAGTTATGTTTGTACGTTTAGTTTTCGCAAAGGACAATAATGAAATAAAAGTAAAGTGGGTTGGCCTATAAATAAAAAATGACTTTAGATTTCAGAAGGGAAAATAGTTAAAGTTTTATTCACTGGAAAATTTGTCAGCTTGAAATCGTCTCTTATAAAAAATTATTGCTTTTTTAAAAAATCTGCCACTTCATCCTTTGGCTCGATGCTGATTTGCGTAGACTCTACCGCGGAGGCCATAGAAGGGTTGGTACTGGGGGGAGGAACCTTCTCAGATGCCACTGATGGTACAGCAGTAGCTGGCTGACTGGTAGTGGTCTTTGACATCGCGGAACTACTGGCCGGTGCCAAAGGTGGACCTTGCCATGTAGTTTGCACATCTGAAGGAGCCTTGTTGCTGGTCAAAGACTTGGCACTGGGTCCCACTGCGTTTACAGCGGCACCTGCGGGTGACAAAGCTTCACCTACATTAGAAGCTTTCATACTAGGGGCCGCAGTACTAGCAGCCTTGGGTACCGCTGCTTGACTAGGAGGAGACATTTGTGATCCAGGCTTGCTTACGGTGACTGCAGAGGACGGTACACTTTGATTGGGTTTTGAGGATTCGACTTTTGCAGCAACACTACTAGGTTTTGATGATTCCACGTTGTTAACAACACCACTAGGTTTTGACGATTCGACTTTTGCAGAAACACTACTAGGTTTTGTGGATTCTACTTTGGCAACACTAGGTTTTGAGGATTCCACGTTTGCAACAGCAGTACTAGGCTTTACCGATTCAACTTTTGCAGAAACACTACTAGGTTGTGAGGATTTGACTTTGGCAGCAACACTACTAGTCTTTGAAGATTCCACGTTGGCAACAACACCACTAGGTTTTGACGATTCGACTTTTGCAGAAACACTACTAGGCTTTGAAGATTCCACGTTGGCAACAACACCACTAGGTTTTGACGATTCGACTTTTGCAGAAACACTACTAGGCTTTGATGATTCCACGTTGGCAACAGCACCACTAGGCTTTGAAGATTCCACGTTGGCAACAGCACTAGGCTTTGAGGATCGGACTTGGGCGGAAACACTACTAGGATTTGAGGATTCTACATTGGCAACAGCACCACTAGGATTAGAAGATTCGACTTTGCCAGCAACACTAATAGGTTTCGAGGATTCCACGTTGGCAACAGCACTACTAGGTTGTGAAGATTCAACGTTGGTAACAGCACTACTAGGTTGGGAAGATTCAACGTTGGTAACAGCACTACTACGTTTTGAGGATTGGACTTTGGCTTCAACACTACTAGGATTTGAGGATTCAATGTTTGCAACAGCACTACTACGCTTCAAGGATTGAACTTGGGCAGCAACACTACTAGATTTTGTGGATTCCACGTTGGCAACAAAACTACTAGGATTTATAGACGCTCCCACTACCTCCTGATTTGTCGGAGACATAGGAATTTGGGAAGCGGTTGGATATTTTGTTATCAGAGATGATTCATTTTCATTACTTTGGGGAGGTTGTTTCAGTAAAAGTGTGGCATTGCTAGGACCTTTTCCTTCATTTTGTAAACTTTCAGTTGTCTCTGTTGTATTTATTGCGCTTTGTTGCCATGCGCTTGGAGCGTTGGAAACACTTTGTAACACTCTGAAGTCTTTCTTGTCATTGTCATCTAGAAGAGAATCGGCATCGGCAATACCCAGAAGGAACTCATCTTGGAAAGAAGATGTTACGTTGTTTTGTTGCAACACAGAGCCTGCTCCGCTGGTCACCTGTTCTTCCAGTGTCACATCTGGTTTTTGGCGGTCCTCTGTATAATCGGTCACCACAGACTCCATTGTTGAAGTTGCCGCTTCCAGTTCTTGTCTGTGTGATACAGGGTCTTTGAAGCTGGAACTAACCGCATCCGTTTGAGCTTGCCCACTGGTTACACCTTTTTTCGTCTCATTTAAAGTGGACGGGCGCACATCAGAAACTCCCTGCATGAACCCTCCAAACCAGCCATTTTGAGTGGGTTCTATCTTACCACAAGTAATTCCACATGGATCATCATCCTCTGACGCCAAATACATGTCAAAAATTTTAACCAGTTGCTCGATAAATGGTAGCTCGTCAAAATGGAGAGGCTTACACGAATCGGCATCGTTAGCAGCGGCGTTTTGTTTTGCACAAAACCCCGACTTTCTCACCACATCTCGGGCCGCCTGGATTTCTTTGTTCACGTTAGCCACGTCTTCTTCCAATTTTTTGAGGATCTCCGCCAGATTACAGTTTTCACCGGTGTTTGGTAACGCTATATTCAAAAAACATTTTATTACATTGTTACAATTACGGCGTAATTAATTACAGCACGCACATTAAGATAATGAAATAATGGTAATGGTATGCCTACTTTGTGACAGGCTCGCCTTTAGTGATCGGATAGATGTACGGGAGGTCTTGTCTTTAACCGCTGCGCTCGGATCTGGTTTGTCAAGCATATCATATTTGTCGATGCTTACAACCCCGCCATACGATTGGCTCGGAAGTCCTTGTGCTATCGTTTTGTCTAAAACCCACTCGCCATTCTTCTCACGGCGTAAATTTAACAAAACCACCACGTTTTCGGAAGAATATGTCTTGGAAATAATGAAACTATGAAGATTGGTCCCTTTGTCTTCAGTCGGAATTGATGTGCGAGCCACCTTAATCTCGTTGAAGATATCCTCAGGTGAAATCTCGTACCCGTCATAAGAGTTAGAACGATTAAGTTCCGTAGAGCCTTCATCACTTCCTTTTCGAACACTTCTTTGACTGACATCGTGGTCTGTCATAGCAGCGGATTTGGTTGATGCCGTCTCCGATTTCAACGGAGATTTTGCTGCATGTTCAGAAGAAGCATCAGCAACCGGTTCCAGATGACTGTTTTTCGAAGGTGCAGTGGACTGCTTTTCCCAAGGTCCAGAGGACTGTTTTTCCCAAGGTCCAGAGGACTGTTTTTCCCAAGGTCCAGAGGACTGTTTTTCCCAAGGCGCAGAGGACTGTTTTTCCCAAGGCGCAGAGGATTGCTTTTCCGAAGGCGCAGTTGACGGGTTTTCCCATGGTGCAGTTGACTGTTTTTGCGAAGGCGCAGTTGACGGGTTTTCCCAAGGTCCGGTTGACGATTTTTGGTAAGGTGCAGTTGACGGATTTTCCCACGGTGTGGTGGACGGTATTTGCGAAGGTACAGTTGACGGGTTGTCCCAAGGTGCGGTTGACGGTTTCTCCCAAGTAGCATTTGTCGTTTTTTGCGAAGGCGCAGTTGACGGTTTTTCCCAAGGAGCATTTGCCGTTTTTTGCGAAGGTTCAGTTGACGAGTTTTCCCAAGGTGCGGTTGACGGTTGTTGGGAAGGTGCAGTTGACGGGATTTCCCAAGGCGCAGTAGACTGCTTTTCCGACGGGGCAGTTGACGGGTTTTCCCAGGGTGTAATAGAGGGCTTTTGCGAAGGTGCATTGGACTGTTTTTCCGAATGTACAGCAGAGACCTTTTGTGAAGGTGCATTGGACGGTGTTTCCGAAGGGGAAGTGGGTTTTCCAGGAGACTTTGCTGACTTTATTGATTTCACCGACGTTTCACTGAATTCAGGTGGCTCTGCTATTTCCGTTTTCTTCTCTAACATCTCTGAATATTTTTCCTCTAACTGTTCCACATTGTTTAAGCGGTTCAAGTGACTTGAAAATTTGACACTGCCGGAAGTACTCCGACGACTGCTTTGTTTCACCACTTCTGGAACGTCACTATCATGAGTATTTTCGTCTTTATGGACCGAAGCTTTCTCTGAAGCTATTCCACCGGAAGTAATCGTCAACGTCTTGGCACTTTTTAGTTGTTGTACTTTCCCGACATCCTCCTCGCCAAGATTTTTAGAGGGGTCATTTACCACCAAGTTTTGCGATGGAGCGGAATTCTTTCGGGAAAAGTTTGACGATGCTGGCATTACCGTTTTAACACTGTCTCTGTCCTCGACTTCCTGCACAGCAATTCTTTCAGACTCATTTGTTTTCCCATTTTTCTTAAACAAACTTTTTCTGCTAGTCGTAAATGTTCCAGAAACCTCTCCAGAAGGTGAAAAAACGTCTTTTTTGCTTTCTTCCAATTTCTTGCTGAGTTCCTCCTCACCCGCAGTACTACTATTTAAAATTTTATTCAACTCCCTCGTTTTGCTACTCGCCTGATTTTGCGCGTGGAGGGACTCTGGTGTCTCCTCTACTTCTTCGCCTACCGGCTCCAGCATGCTTCGCTGTGATTTTAGCGACGCTACTACCGACTTTTGGTTCGATGCCACCGGTAAAGTCGTGGGTTTGTTACTTGCCATCTTCTCCTCAGGAGCGTCCATGGAGGTTATGTCTTTTAATTTTTCGGAATGTTTCGCCGAAACGCTACTATTCACTATACTGGCTCTCTGAGACTGCTTCGGCTGCCCAGAAACTTCATGCTGCAATGTTGCGGTTAATTCTGTAGAACCTTTACGAGAAGACGACGGTACCTTTGATGCTGGTGGCTCGTCCGCAACATGATTTATGATAATCTTTAAGCACATTTCAAAGCGAGAATTACATCGTTAAAATCGTCAATTTTTTCATATATGCGTATATACGTATAAAAGCAAGCTCCTTTAATAGCTGCTCTCGAACTTTAACTTTACTTCTTCATCCTCTTCTTCCACTGCATGTGGATTATGCATGCTCCCTTTCGGTTTGGTGTAAGATGGTTTTCCATTGTCATCCTCCTCCATTATGCACCATTAAGCCTGTTACGCTTCTTAGTTGTTACACATGTCACATAGAACGTTACACACGTAGTTGTAATTTGTGCCTATAATTTAAAAACGCGAAGGAATGAATAAATAAACTTTTCTCCAGTCCAGAGTTCAGTCTTCAATTCATCTCATGTTCGGTACACATTGATTTGTTTTTTTTATCTATTTTTTTCATGTGCCTTGTTGTCATATTACCTTTGACTTGTACTTAGCACCTAATGTAATGTCCGACCCCATTTGTCCTGTTGTTGAGGTTTCAAAAACCTGAACAACTTCCCCCATATTCCCTATCGTCCCTTACTAGAACCCCACTTGTACGTAGCCGTTAGTAAAATAAATCCTTCTTCAGAAGGTGACACTACCTAAATTCAGGTAGATATATATGTATGCGCAGTAAATATTTCCTATTTTGTATGAAAATACGAATACCCTGCAAAAATGTAAATTGATACGGCCTGCTAAACAAATGGGATAACTAACTACTATATACATAGTCCTCCTACACTTTTTACCAACCGTGTCGCTTCGTCATGTACACACACATATAAGTATCAATCTGTCTAGAACAATGGCACGTGTCGTCTCATCATCACATTACTATCATTTTTTAGAAAGGCAGCAAAAGAGATTCATATCAGCTTCATCATAAAAATTAAAACACACACATCTTCCTTCTTGACAAGTACTAAAGGGAATACTTGCTCACTGCTGGTTGACTCCACCACCAACCAACATCACCATCTGTTTTATGGTCGTTGTTGTAATTGTGAAAGATGATGTTCTCTTCTCTCCTGCTGATTGTCGTCTGCCGTTACTAGAGTTAATTTTGATACCTGCTACACATTTTTTTGTATGTACGTGGCGTCGTAGTAATCTCGTTTAAGAAGCGAACAAAAATGCTTTTATGATAATGATGATGACGATGATGATAACCAGAGACTTTAAACCGACCACAGTAGTACCACGTGTATGCATACATATCAACGCATTTTATTTACGTTTGTTTGTGCATTTAACTGGACTGAGGATGGCTGTAGACTCTCTCTGGGTATTTATCCTTTTATTTTTAATCAAAGAGACAGACAGAAGACATCAAGTGAGACTTACATGACGTACGTCTGTATCATGTGTGCCTCATCTTATCTTCAAACGTATATACGTACTTCCCCGTCGTGTTGGGCTGTCATCCTGATGAAACGGTACAGCACGCACGAAATGATTCAATAATCAGTAACGAAGGAGAATATTTAAAGAGTTTTGCACAACTAATCTGCTTTAATTTGTGCTGCTTCACAGAATAACGCCCCCACTAAACCCAAAATGGTGACAGTGGTCCACCTGTTGCTGCTGTTCAAAAGGAGGATGATCATCATGGCAAAGAGAAGAAGATGTTCTATCTTTTTTCTTGTATGGCCGTGTTAACACGACTCGACATGACGAAGTTGATAAAAAATGATAATACCTCGTCTCCCTTCTGCAACGAGCAACAAGGCACCCTCCTGTCTACTTTTGTATCCAACTCGCCCACTTCCCTATTCCTCGTTTCCCTTCGATTTTCAACTTTGTGCAGCGTCTTGAACGGATGTGTAAAGGCGGTAAATCTCTTGTTTTCCTGTGAAGATTAAAAATAAAAATGTGCCTTTACAGCGCATTCCGATTATCAATCAAGGCAGTCGTTTAAATTGTCTGCAAAGTTTCACCCATTCTTCTTGTCTGGGTGATCGAATCAATGTGATGCACCGTGGCGGCATCAGGGCACACATAGATCCTTTAACAAACACTGATAATCTTCCCCTTCGTCATCCTTCCCTCACATTGTTGTGTTGTGACTTTTCTTTTTAAAAATTGCCAATTAGATAGGAAAGCATGGCTCGACGGAATTAGCAGCAGCAGAAAGGCAAGACTACTAGCAGCGAGGCATATATGCGTATAAAATGGATCAAATTTCTGAAATTACTCACTCGAAGTCCAAGTCAGTTAGTTAATGAAGTTTGTGACGACTTTGGGAAGCCCCTTAATAATCACAGTATTTCTAGGGATTTTAATGACAATGGAAATAAGGAAACGGGGCTGCTCCTTTTCAAAGAAGAAAAATCTTTCAAGGCGAATCATCATCACTAGGCTTTCGATTTATATGTTGTCAAAACGGTAAAATATGTATGCAATTATGCACTAAAAAATGGCAAAATATGCAGTTAAATATGCAGTTAAAAT
>JAHZNE010002237.1:0-37094 GCA_027744055.1 Callyntrura sp. NNG-2020
ACGACGATTACAAGTAAATATGCAATAAAATGAACAAAAATTACCGTTTGCTGTGCAATAACATTATAAAAAATATATATTTTGTGCCAATGATTCCTTTGTTCGGTGGTCGTGCCCCCCCAAATTGGAATTCTGCGTACGCCAGTGTTTATATACCATAATCAGATACCAAAGCATATGGAGTCATTCGAGGCGTTTTCAATAGCTAAATATCTCATTTTAAACTGTTGATTGTATTTAATTTAAAATTTTGAATATTTTGTTTATTTCTGAATACCTAACACAGTGGTTCTAGAAATTGGCAAATAATTTAGAGAATGAAGTGGGGTTTCCTTTGATTATTTTTACTCTTTATTCCGTTAAAAGTTTTTTTTACCTACGCACGAAAAAAAACTCAGTCTGGTCTGGTAGCGTATGTTCCATGATATAAGTAAAAAATATGATGAATATGAAGCATTAAGTTTGTGTAAAATTCTAAAAAATATTTGATAATGATTACGTAGTAGGTTTTATTGCCATGTTTTTGAATTGGTTGGCTAAAGTAGTAATCCGAAAATATATGAATATTGCAGTAATAATGAGCAAGACGTAAACGAAGTGTTAAAATACACCATCTTCATCACCGTTTTCATCTTTTCGCGCTAACCATATTATAACTCAACGTGAATGGTTATGTGTACCCTACTTAAATTTCTCTCCTTGTACCATTTTTATACATGAAGGTCTAATGCAATAGTTTAGTGGTTTTATCCGGTGGAAAAGTAAAGTGCTTCCGCATATATATTTTTTAAGCATTGTTGTAGACATTTCCCAAAAAATATATATAACAAAAAACTACTGCTTATCGTGCTGTGTGAGTGGGTGCTTGCCGTCTTTCTAATATTGTCCCTGAAAAAAATGGCTGCGCAGCGAGCGACACTTCATACATCAATTTTAAATTTTCACAAATGCAATGCATAGATCACTAAAATTTTGTGATCATGCACTCATGCACTCTTTCAACATCTTGTGCAAGGTGCAAGTCCAGTAGCGAGATATGACTTCGAATTTTGCATTGATATTGATGGCATTAGAAAATGGTATTTTGGAAAGGGAGAAGATTGCGATGAGAGAGTTGGTAAATAAATGTAATCACTCGGACAGGGCAGTATAGCAATAGTTGATACAGTTGATAGTATTATAAATTGCATATAACAAAACTAATTGAAACAAAAATAATGATATCCAGGGGTTGTCATTATTCATCGATTTGTGATAACAGCTCTGTGCATTAAAGAAGATAAAATGACAATGGAAGCATTTTCATAGTTTTCGCCTACTTCTATAGCCAACGAAGTGGATTTTGTTGCGAGTTTTTTAAGCAAAAATGCCAGAATATATGGTGGTGCTACTAGGTGAATTGAATGTTGCTCACGAAGTCACGAGTACCCTTGTAAGTAAACTTGGTCATTGGTACGCAACTGTATCAACAACGCATAGGTGTATGTATTCTTTCAGTGTATCATCTCGAGTCATAAACAAAATCAGCACTTACGTGGTACAGGTGCATACGACAGTACAACAGTAGTAGCAGCAGTAGTGGTGTAGTGTTCATGCCAGCAGCATTTAAGACATCTGCTGATTCCAGCAGCTGAAAGTTAGCTACATGAAACAGTTAACGATGTGCAAAAGCAAAATAGCTTATGAATTCCAAAGTGTTTTTTGCGTTAAATTGGCTATTTTAGAGAGACGACGTATTGACCTTCAATATTAAAGTAAGCATGCCAAGTTTGAAGGGCATCTGCATCGGCTGAAAACAAATGTGGAGATCATTTGCTTCTAAATAGATTTACGACAATCTAGGAGTATTTAGTAAGTTAATTCACGGCGGCATTTTAATCTTACCGGTTTCGTATGTAATCATGATGACAGAAGACGGAGACACAAACACAAGTAGTTTAACAAATGTATTGTTGCATTGTGAGTGTGGTCGTAGTGAGCTAGTTAAAATGTGTTGACCAAGTTGCGGTTGTTTGGAAACACCTTTGCCAATTGGAATATTTAATGAACTACTGCCCAGTATCAATTTTTCTGTACAGGCTCCTGTTTTATTAGAAGTCGGGAGAGATCCCCCTTTTAATGTGACCGGTGATTTCTCTTAGGGTTGTGGCGTACAGCTTGGCTACAAACAAACATGGACCTGAAGAGAATATTTGTGGTTGGGACTGCTGGATTTGTCGTAGTATGTTTAGGGCTGTTTTATGTTCTCACAAATTCACTACGATCTACATCAAGAAGCCCTGTAAGTTGATCTAATATTTTCATAAAACGATCCTGCTCTCTGTCTATTTCTACTGTTATTTACATCAACATAAATTTATTTAATATTATGCTATCTGTTTCAGCTGGACATCGACAATGTCCAAGCTAAACTTAAGCAACTTGAAGTTGCAGTGGCTAATCACAGAGAAACAATGAAGGAAATAGAACAGTTAGCATTTGCAAACGATGCAGAATCACAACAGAATCTAAACAACGACTTCATAGAAGACAATCCGCGAGTAATTCGACCACAGGAAAAATTTACTGGAGGTGAAGATGACTCCGCAGGAGAACAAGACGTACAACAAAAGCACAGATTTTGTTCTGCGTCCTTTGGTATTGACGAGACTGCAAGATCCAAACTAAATGTAAAGTTTAATTACTAGAAATATGAATTTGTGAATATCGTCTTAATACGTTTCAACGAGAACTAATGTAGGCAATCATTTTACCAGATGCTCGACATATACGAAATTTTAAAGTTTGATAACCCAGACGGAGGAGTGTGGAAACAGGGGTGGAACATACAGGCTGACACTAGTCGGTTCACTGAAAAAAATAAATTGAAAGTGTACGTCATTCCTCATTCACATAATGATCCGGTAATATAAACATTTAAGATTTATGTGCTTTTGAAAATTACTTTTCTAAAAGTGAGAGTGATATGGGTGTTCTATGGCACCTGTCAGCTCAGCACTGTCTCAACTATTTAACTAAAGAAATTTATGCGTGGTTTCAGGGATGGATTAAAACGTTTGAACGGTATTTTGCGGACCAGACAAAGCACATACTAGATCATATGTTGGATAATCTGAGCAATAACGAAAAAGCTAAATTCATTTGGGCTGAAATTTCTTACTTTAACATGTGGTGGAGTGAGTTGCCCGAAAAGGATAAAACACGCGTTAAAAGGTACTAAAATAACTTGATAGCTTTGAAAAGTATAAATTATGTGTAATTGTTGAATAGCAAATAAAAGTCGTATTTTTTAAACTTCAGGATAGTCGCCACTCGACAACTAGAGTTCGTAACCGGCGGTTGGGTAATGCCCGATGAAAGTAGTTCACACTATTATTCTGTGCTTACTCAATTGATCGAAGGACACCAATGGTTGTTCCATCATTTAGGATATATTCCTAGGTAAAACAGTGAACTCAGTAGAGCTTTATTAGGTCCCAATTTTCATGACGTATACCAAGTTATAATGAATTTACAGAAATGGATGGTCTATTGATCCATTTGGAATGTCCCCTACAATGGCTTATTTTCTAAGGCGCGCTGGACTTAACAACATGCTGATACAGAGAACTCATTATTCAGTGAAAAAGCATTTATCTAAAATGCAAGAATTGGAGTTTAAATGGAGGCAATCGTGGGGTACATTCTTGTGAAGAAGATAACCACATGTACGCAATTTAAATTTTAATATGCAACTGGTAATGTTTTCAGATTCACAAGGAAGTCGCGAGAAATGTACAGTCAAGGTATTTACGACGACATTTAATTTGGTTCAAAGTTTGGATACCTAACCCCAGTATATTGTTTCAAAATTGTAGAACTATTGAATTAAAATTAGTACATTTTAGACTTATACTCAGTGGGGTTGGGTTGAGACTGATTTTGTTAGTACTCGTTAGTAGTTTGTTAGTATTAGGTCCATACATGGACCCAATTTCATAAAAATGACAGGCTGACAATTTGACAAATTTTTCAGTTAGTCACTGTTGGTTACCCATACATTTAAATGGACGAATTTTTGACAAGTTTGTCAACTTGTCAGGACTTGTAATTTTATGAAATGGGGTCATGGTTTACTAATCTAATTTCCAAACTTTACATCGTTTGTACTTTAATTTTTCTCTAGATCTCTTCTTTTGCTTGATCAGTACCGAAAGAAATCTATGTTGTATAAAACTAACGTTTTATTAGTCCCTCTTGGCGATGATTTCCGGTGGGAAGATCAACCAGAATGGACAGCACAAATTACCAATTACCAAAAAATATTTGATTACATTAATTCCCAGGCTGATCTTCATGCAGAAGTATTTTTCATAAAACTTTTTGAAAAACATGACATGGAGGGATTAAGAAATCAATCAAAAATTATTTTTGTAAATGCTTTAGGTTAAATTTGGGACACTGGATGACTATTTCAAAGCATTGACTTTGGAAATGAATGAACAGCGCTTCTCGCCGTCAGTCTTAACTGGAGATTTTTTCACATATGCTGACAGAGACGATCACTATTGGTCAGGCTATTTCACTTCTAGACCGTTTCATAAAGCAATGGATAGAGAACTTATGGGACATTTAAGGTTTTGATAAAATAATTTAATTTTGCTGTATTATGTAATTCCGGATTTGTGATACAATGTGTTAACTGGTACCTATGACCAATTTCCACCAAAATTCAGGTCGTCGCAAATTTTATTCTCAATCATGTGCGCGGAGATTTCACGAAAGTTTCCCAACGGCCTTGAATCTCCGTTTATTAGAAGTTTGTTAGGAAATCTCATTGAGGCTCGAAGACACCTTAGTTTATTTCAACATCATGATGGTATAGCAGGAACATCAAAAGATCATGTTATGGTTGACTATGCGAACAAGTAGGTTGACAGGAGTAAATCAAACTCACACATACGTAATTATCGTTTCTTCGTATTCGCATCTAAATGCTTATGTTTGTATTATTAGATTATATGACGGATTGAAAAAAAGTAACCACGTCTTGCAACAAAGTTTACATGTAATAAGCCATCTCAAAGATCCTGCTTTTGAGCTCGCAAAAATTGCAGAAGAGTCACAGTTTTATGAATCGGTTTATGCCAAAGAAACCTATTACAAGCTTCCTCATTACACTTTGGTGGTAATTGATAAAGACGTCCCATATCGACTTATCACAGTATTCAACCCCATTACTCATAGTCGAACACAATTGGTTACGGTATACGTGTCGACGTACCGCATTTCTGTAAGTTTTGAGGTTTAAAGTTTTACAAGTCGCAGTATAATTATATAATGAAAATGAAAAGTTATATGAGCATGAATATGTTTTAGGTATTTGACATAAATGATGCCAAAGTGGACTTTGAAATATTTCCAGTATTTGAGGAGAAAACCAAAATGTCAAAAAATTTATTTCAACTAAGTTTTGTTGTAGAGATGGATCCATTGGAGGTTAAAAATATAAAAATACAATACTCCGAATCCGTAACGTAAGTTTCCATCTAAGGTTGATTTTAATTCACGATTAATTATTAAAATTATGGACCTACAATTTTATATTGTTAATGTAGAGATATTGCGGTGCCAAAAATCTATGTGAAAAATTTTGTGTCCACCATCGTTAACACGGAGAAGTTTGTCATACAGCCCATAGAGGAAAGTTCACCTGTAAAAATATCAAATGGATATATAAGTGTCAATTTTGACAAAAGTGGATTTGCAGAATCTGTTGACGTTAATCAGAAAACGTATCCTTTCAGTATTGGAATGTTTAAGTGAGATTGCTATTTTTAGCAAAAAATTATTTCAGCGACTTATTGGCCACCATTAACAATATAAATTTTACACACTCGCTTATATTCTATAGGTATGGTGCAAAAAATCGACCTGAGACGTCTGGACTTTATTTATTTATTCCCGATGGCGAAGCAATGCCCATTAATGCAGTGAACCCATTCATTCGTATAGTCAAAGGAAGATTACAAAGCTATGTCGAAGTTTGGCTACAGCAGGTTGTTCATAGAATCACGCTGTATAATCATCCTGGTAAGTGGTAATCAGTATAAGGTGGATATAAGGTATATCTTTTAGAAAATTGCCTTGTGTACTGGAGATTTTTGTTATTCACACAGGTTTGGAAAAGTATTCAATTGATGTTACAAATATTGTTGATGTCAGGCACGAGAGGAATTTTGAACTCATGATGCGGTTTCAGACTTTAATTAAATCTGGAGATATTTCATACACGGATTTGAATGGATTTCAGGTGGAAATATATTTAACAATTTTTGTAATAACGTTGCATCAGTCAAATTAATGTATTTTACCGAAATTTTTTGCATAGATGATTCGACGAAAGAGGTTTGCTAAGTTGCCAATACAGGCAAACTATTATCCTTTACCAACAGCCACTTACATTGAAGATTCAGACTTGAGGATGACAGTTCTTAGCAAGCAACCGTTGGGAACTGCCAGTTTATCATCTGGCGAATTGGAGGTAGACATTTGAATAACACATGTCTATGTAAGGGTTCGTTACTTCAATTTATATTGTCCTTTCAGGTTATGCTAGATCGAAGACTAAATCAAGACGACAACCGGGGCGCGGGACAAGGATGTCTTGATAACTTGGAAACACTGAACACTTTCAGAGTTGTATTTGAGACTCCTGATTGTGTGGACAAAGATTCCGAAATTAAACCACCTATGCTGACATTGGCTGCGCAAATGACATTGCACTCCTTACTTAATCCATTTAGAGCATTTGCTGGACCGACAGAACCGTCCCCTGCAGGATTCTCAGGTGTTGCAGATTACAATACGGCGTCGAGTCCGGAAAGTCTTGCATGTGATGTGCAACTAGTCGATATTCCAATGTTACCTTCGTACGAAAATTCTATGGATGATGACAGCTATGTTCCAACGCCACACGCAGGCTTTTTGCTGCACCGAATTGGATTTGATGGACGATTTTTAAATAGCATACCAATTACAGAATGCAGCACGGATGAATCTAAACTTGGCCATGTAATTTACTTTTTCCTGTTACCTTTTTAATACTAATGTACCGTAAAACAGGTTTGCGTGTATGCTGGCATAATATATGATTGCTAAAATTATCCTTAAAATTTATTTTCAGTTCTACTTGCATGATATGGCTGGAGATCTATTCCAATCGAAGATGCAACAAATGACGTTGTCTTTCATTCATGAAGGAAAGTCCTTGTATTCTAATGAGTCTACACTATTGAAGCCCATGGAAGTTTATGGTTTTCTAGTTAAATTCCAGCCAAGTTCAGATATATCTAATAATATTATTCCGAGCAATGATGAAGTGAATAAGTTGTAATAGTGTTTTTTTAAAATATAAGTATGTCATCCATGTTGTCCGGTACTGCATATAACCCAACCATTGCGACGAAAGTAGTGTGCAACCATTGAAGGGTTTTATACATCCAATTAATTGCGTTGTACTATAATAATAGTTTTTTAGTAAATACACACCACCAGAGACACTTTCAGGTAGACAACCTGGTTTACTGGGTCTATTGTGATACTTTAGATATACTTTTAATGCTTATAATTTACAATGTTAACGTGTACAAGAGTTAGAAAACCGAATACAATGATAAGTTATTCTAGCTTTTTATTACAATCTTTATATTTAAAAAATTAATGTACATATATATAACCTATGCCAAAGAGACTAAAATTATTTATTGTATTTCATATTAGTGTTTTTCTGACTGCACTTAAAGAAACGTTAAGCACAATATGTATAGTATCGAGTTGTCAAACTGTAATGATATAGTGGATTAGTTAGTTCTTGTACTCAAAATTTCGGCTTAAAACGACTGTTAACAAAGCGTAGTTTACCATGCGATGCGACCACGAATGAAAATGCACTACTCCTTTTACTTATGTTTGCGATTGTCCTTTTGTTATACGTTGTATAGTATATAAGTGTATAAGAGGACAGACAACTTGCACGTTCATAATCGCCCTTCAATATTAAAATAGTTAAATCGAATATCTAATATACAGTGACATATTTATAAAGTTGTACTACCATGTTCAAAAACAAAATCCATGTATACAAACCTGACCGTTTGCGTGTGTTGGTGCCAGCATATATTGGTAATGTATCTTTGTATTATAATTATATCGATCTCTCCGATAATGTTTTGATTGTAGGTGTGGTAAATATGCATGTCTATTAGCTTTGATAATTATTGTTAAAAATGGTCGGGAAAACAATAAATTGCCAAAGGATACTGGTTCCATGTCAGTCAGTGGTATCGTGATTTGTAATTTAATCTGGTTTGTATTATAAGTCGTCAGTGACATTAAAAAGTAGAAATTTTACAAAAATTGTTATTGATATGTGGGAAAGTTCAACCTAAACACTGTTGAAGATATTCAGTTGCAATAATTGCTTTTATGTAATGAATACATAAAAAACAAAGTTTGTTTTCGTTAAACGATAAAAACGGAAAAGTCGTTTTGTGATTTGGTTGTTTATTGTGATATTTTATGTATGCTTATAAGAGTTTCATCATATTTGTTGTATAAATAAATGAACAAATTTTAAATGATGCTTTCTTGAATTCGAAATTAATTACGAAGCGTAAGCAAAAACGCATTAATGTATAATTTTTGCTTTGGATTCTTTTCCAAAGACGACAAAATAAAAATTGACAATCGAAAGGGGATTATCTCAAATATTCTCATTCACGCCTGATGCGAACACAGCACCCGGATAAACGATATAAAAATCAACATGAAAAAACAAGCTAAATGTTTAAAAGCTATTTTCTTTCAGCCTAGCTATACTTCTAAGAAAGGTTTTAATGAGCAGTTTTTCCAGGTAGTACATCAAATGAAATAATTTTTCGTATATAATGTCGAATTTTTTAAATTATGCTTTTCGCATATTATTTATTCAGCAGAAGAAAATTCATTGCGAACAAATGTGACAGTTTTAAGTAGTAAAACTACTACAAAGAGAAACTACTCGGTTTCTCTAAAACGTTTTAAATTCAGCTTTCAAAAATATTAAAATGTCGAAAACTAAAGAAGGGAACTAAATTAAATTTTTAATGCGTTCATTTTTCTAAAACCCCTTTCATGGATGTAACTTTTAGTATTGACGGGTTCAGACAGATAAAGCAAGTGATTACCATTATGACATATTACAACATTAATTATTACAGAATTTCGTAAAAAGAAGTTAACAAAATTAATTAAACATACATAACACATAGAGGTACTGCATAGACAATTCATGTTATATCAT
This sequence comes from Callyntrura sp. NNG-2020, assembly GCA_027744055.1. Taxonomy (NCBI): domain Eukaryota; kingdom Metazoa; phylum Arthropoda; class Collembola; order Entomobryomorpha; family Paronellidae; genus Callyntrura; species Callyntrura sp. NNG-2020. Next base: position 9,323 of record JAHZNE010002237.1, read on the forward strand.
GAATGTTATTAAATTTGATTTTGTAACAAGCGAAATACAACATTAACAGACTGAAAACAAACCCAGTTGAACAGATTTTGAAAGTGACCTTGGTTTGACATATGAGCAATGAATACGTTATCTTAGACAAATAGAGTACCCTTGATATAACCTGCCATTTTCCAGTTGCTGAAAGAATTCATTTTCAATTTTTATATTCCCTTATCCAAAAGTAACGTCACAAATATTCAGCATTATCTAAATCATTGAATAGTTCCCTAATGGTGAGAGCATATAAGGTTCCACTAAATACTGCTGCTCATGATTACTTACCTTTATGTACGGTACCGGTACACATGCTAATGCACAAGGTTTCAAATATGCAGCGTTTACTTTACCATCTCCCTATTATCGCATTCACACATCTATGCATTAACATTTTAATGAAACAAGTCTATTTTTGGAAGTATTCATACATCCTTTTCTGAAAGCCTGAGAAGTATATGCGCCTAAAAACTTAATACATATGTAAAGCAAAATTGATTCGCTACTAATCTCTAGCTAATATCCAGATCAATTTATATAATACATGTCAGTAAATGTAAGTTCGGCATATCTGAACAAAAATGGGTAGCCAAAGTCATTATTATTACTCGTTTCATATAGCCTATTACCAGCATTATTCCCAGACCACTGATAGTACAGGCTAATAGTACATGTAAACTAACTTAAACTTAATTAAGAAACTTGTTTTCAAATTGACTCAACAAAAATCACAATCCCAAACAAATGTCACTGAAATGACCAATACAACTTAATATATATCTATACCACACAAACAAGACAAAACAGAGAATAAGCGACACGACATGCAAATTTTATCCTAATTTCATATATCATATTATCATCACTATCACATTTCAAAGAGCAGACTCTTTGATCCAGCTAAAGGAAATCTAGAAGAGGTATTTCAATATTACAGGTTACAAGTAAAGTTGGTTGAGTCTTCCATCTAAACATATAATGTAAGAAGCATTGGTGATACAAAACATGCAATCATCATATCTGTATTTTCATTCATATACATGGTATAATAACAATAATAAAATTTCGAATATCTCTCGCTCTTTTCAATTAATGGTTATATTGACTACTGCGTTGAAATTAGTATTAAATTTTTATACATGCGCAAACACCTTTTTTACAGATATGCGATTAAGCAGCAAATCTGTTTTAAGATAGAGCTCTCTAATTACCCCAAGGCGATCCTCTATCTCTCAATTTCTCCCGTCGGTCAACTTTCTCCGTACTTTGCCAGTTTTTGGATTTTTCCCGCCCTCATAATTAGTATTGTGGGAATCTTGCCTTGAATTAGAATCGGGTTTTTGTCTGCGCAATTTTGAGTCCTTTGGAACATCCTTGAAATCTTGATTATTTGATTTTGAAGGGCGTCTTTCTCCGGAGAAATCACGACGATTTTTGTCGTGTTGTTTCTGATCTTTCATATTCTTACGTTCATTTTGCTTGGGATCTTGCGATTTCTTATTGTTGCGTGCATTGTGATCATTTTTGCGATTGTCATTTGCTTGTTTTTTATTTTGCTGTTTATTGTAAGATGTCTCGTCACGCCCCTTGCCTGTTTCGTCCTTACTATTTATACCTGCGGTAGCGGGTTTTCGGTTGTTTCTGTTATTTCCAGAATCCTTGTCGACATTCGAACCAAACTTTTCATTCCTAACCGTCTCTGGCGAGGCCTTTCTTCGTTTGTCAATATTTTTACCTTTAATATTTTCAAAAACCTTATTACCATCCATATTCTTAACTTTCTTATTTTTACTAGACTTCGCTCTCTCACTTTTTGACCAATCATTCATACTGTTGTCATATTTATTCTGGTTTTTATTAGGGCTGGAGGCGCTACCACCCTTTAGTTTGGTTTGCTTATTTGTAGATTCTTTTTGCTTTGGGCTACGTTTTACGTTTACGTGTTCTACGCTGGCAGGATCAGGAGTCGCTTTAGACGAACCTGGAGAATCCGTGCCTATAATATCATGTTTAACACTAAAATCTTTGCTTTTTTGAGGAGATTCTATTGACAGATTAGGTTCTGCAACAGTATGTATTTTGTTCTTTACGAGGTTTTCAGTAGAGGAGCGGTAATGTATTTGATTAATGCTTGGGTCATTTTCTTTTCGTGATGGAAATTCTTCACGCAAAGGTTTACCGTTGCTTTTTGACTCACCGATAGTATTTTCTACTGGAATCTGATCTGGGTCTGCTAGTTTTCTTTGTTCATTGTTGTTAAAATTAATAGCCAAGGGATCTGAGTGATATGAATCTACGTCCACGTCGTCAGTAATAATGAGATCATCAATTTCATTTTCGTGGTCGTCGAGAACTTGTTTTAGAACGTCTGTCATGCTTTGACGGGTTAACATCGCAGCCATATTTTGATCGACCACTTGCTCCGTTTCATCGGGCGTGGAATGCTGCAAACTTTTTTCAAAGGGTTGCATTTCCTCCGCATTCTTTCGAAACAGCTCGGAGTACTCTTCTGGTGGGAGTTCATCGTCGAGGAAACGAAAGATATCTTCAAATGTTCTTTCCTCTTCATCTACGTTGTTAAATACATTATTACATTTTATTATTACATTACATTTTTCCCAAAGTATTTCTCCGACGCCAAACGTAAGAATGAAATCGTTAAAAATAGGTGAGTAAAATTTACCTTCTTCTATGCCAAACAAGGCTTCTATTGGATCCGGTACTTTATTTTTGGCTAATTTTAAAAATTCTGTCCAGTTAGTGCGGTATCTAACTTTTAAAGCATTTTTCTCTTCAGCGGTATACTCCTTTGGCAGCTTCCAACTAGCCCTGTTGTACTTGCCTTCTTCTCGAAGCCGTTTTCTTTCACTTTTTATGAACCTACGTTGAAAATCTTTGAACTGCTGGAAGGATTTAAGCATTAGTTCAATATCATTGCTTTCACCAGGATAACTTTCAGAATTATCAACCTTATCAAAAATTGTGGAACGCCTTCTATTTTTATAAAACTCTTCCCATTTCTTCTCATCTCTCTTCTGTTCTATGTAATCTGGTGTTTGCTCAATGGCGTCAATTAAATCATCGATTATAAGTTCTTCATCCTCTTCATCCCCTAAACTAATTTCGTCATCATTTTTTTTGTTTTCCTCATTGTCATTATGTGCAGCTGCATCGAAAAAGGATGTACTAGCCGTATTGTCAGCATCTTCTCCATTTTCTGATTCTTCCTCGGGTATCATTAGGACACCTTGAAGTTTTCTAGTGGTGTTCTCAAACTGATCGATTTTTCTGGAAAGTTGATCCAAGGTTTGAACTACACTACTGACCGTTTCAGCATGAATTTTGTACTTCGGATCAATAATTGGATCATCACGCTTTCTAGGGCGGTTGTCCATTACAATGTTGTCATTTATTTGTCTTTTGTCTTGTTTAAGATTATTTGATGTAGCCAAATCTTCAATTGTTGCTTCCTCGTTTGAGGCAAACGAATCAACAGTGGATTTTGATTGTTTCATATGCATGGAACTGTCCGTGGACCTATCCGGAATTATAGGTGCTGGAGTAGTGGGTGTCGGTACAGATATTTGATCATCATTTTTAATTGGAGGTTGTTGCGATGCCTTGTACTCTGCTTCACACTCCTGATGTGCAACTAGGTTCCCCAAGCCAAGGCCGATGGCCAGTACAACTGCTATTAGTAAACAGAATGTTAGCTTTTGGTTAATTCGTCTGTTTTCTTGGAAGGTGTAACTTCTTGGTCCTTTGTTCCAGATAGGCTGTAAAAATATTGTACATTTATAACTAAATTTTGAATTTCACTTCAGGATAAAGATAGAAACATTATTTATAAAGATTGTGGCAATAATTGTTGGCTATTAAAGAAGTCTCTCTTTACCCCATCGTCTAACACAGGTGCATTTGACAATGGATCACCAATAGATTCGCCATTGGACGCAGAACTTGTTATACTTGAAATCATATCTGCAGCATACTTTTTTCCCTTTCTTTTTCTTAATCCCTTCCCAGCAGCGTCCACTTCCCCCTCATCATCTCCAGTGGTTCCATTCTCATCAGGAAAATCTTCCGTCATCTCGATTTCTCCACGTTCAACCGCATTAGTTACTTCTGAAGCCCAATTTTCAATCACAGACAGCTTTCTTGCTTGAGGGTCTTCATCAGAAACTGACGAGTCAATGGACTTCAATAATGTAGTGGAAAGGAGACTTCCTTCGTCTGTTAAAGACGACCCATTATTCGTCACATTATCCTCTGTTTTATCGTTTCCGTTAACATTTGCGTCTAAATTTTGTTTTCCTTGTGCTGCTGCAGCAGTAGCTGCTGACTCCGATTTTTGGGCTGCTGCCAGTTCTTCTTCTTCCACCTCACTCCAGTTCAATGCCTCAATGCTACTGGTCTCGTGATCTTCATCTCTGCTAGTCTCATCGTTGGTGCCGGCTTCCGCTGGGTTTGTACTCGGATTTTGTAAGCTTGAATTGTCTTGGTCTGGCTCACTTTGTGGTGAAATGATGGTCACATTGGAGTCCATGATTACTTGTATTTTGCCAATTGGTGCTATAAAGAAGTAAATAAACGTCATTCATTATCATTCCACGAGCATAAATGATCTTATTCCACGTAGAGTAAAATCGACGCGAATGATTCACAGAAATTGAAGTACTAATGACATTTTAGGGACATCCCACATCCCGTCATACGTACGTATATACACGACATATTATGCCTTTTGGATTTGTGCTAGCAGAGAAACAAAACACAACTAGTAGTAAAAAGTGAAGTTAATGTACTTGCTAAGTACATTTCATTACTTCTAATAGCATCGTACTGCACTGTACTTCTTTTCGCCTTGTTCTTGTTAGTACTTACTCGTACTCATTTAGGCAAAGCAAACCATTTTTATGAATGTCATTATTGCCGTTCTATTGGTCCCGTTCAACGTAGATTCATTATATCTATATATTAAAATTAATTGCGTTGCAATTTAATACCGGCATGGCAGTCCATGACATGGGTTTAATTTTTAAACGCAAACGAATATGTCGTTCCAGTCGTCAGCCACTACAGCTTTACAGAATATGTAAGGTAACGGATTCATATCGGGAAGAAGATAAAAATAGTTATCACATTCCCCCTAACTGCCTAAATCACTGTATACGGCAATGCGTTCTTCTTTCCTTCATTGAAATTGAAAGATAGACAATTAATTAGAAAGTTAAAACGTCCCTTGAGAATAGATTTGGAAAAGGGTTCGCCCAACTATTATGTTTTCCGGCAGCTTGCGTAACAAACCACAAAACAATTACCTACTAAGGATGGCGATTTGCAAGTTCCATATAGTATCATTTTACAAGTCATTGTCATAAAATGAGACAAAGCAATGAACTCTGTCCTTGATAAGCTAATTAATTTAACTGCAAACAAAATGGTTACATTGTTCAAAATCAGTTCTCTAACCCATTTACACAAGCTGTACGTTTCAGAAACACGAGAGAAAGGTGACTAATCAACATATTTATTCTGTAGCATTTTTAAGCTTTCAAAAAATTGAAGAAAGAAGTCATCAGTCACTTCTTGTGACATGATTACTTGACATGTGAGCATTGTACCTTGTCCATCCCTCTAGTCCATGTTAAAAAGTCGTGTGACAATAATTTGTAAAAGAGTTTGGTAGCTTTACGCCTGGCTTTTTTCACAATCGTATAAATGAGCAATTTACAAAGATTTATGGTTCATTATAAACTGTCTCCAGTAGTACGATAGTTTTCGCGGATCATGAAATATTAAAATATAAATTTTTGGCTGGAACCAGGAACTGGAGCACATATGACATACTAAATCATTCATTGATCCAATAAATGTAAGAGTTAATGTAAATAGTTATTTCAAAATCAAGTTGGTAAGTCTTACCTCTGAAAATTTCTCGGATTCGCAATAGCTGACACTCAACTTACTAATTAGAGATACTCAATAATAGTGGAGGCTTCTCAATAGTTTTTAAAGAACCGTAATTACTTATTATGAACTATAGGCTTGTCACAATGTTTCTTCTTTCTTACTCGCTCCTGTGTTCAATTGAGTCACGTTTCTTTATTGTCATTAGTCGTTGAAAAATAACGATTGTTTATTAAGAGCTTACCATTGGATTAATAACATATATTATTTTGCACAGCACAGCCAGCGGTAAGGTTGATACGATTTTGACTGAACTTCGTGCACGTATACACGTTACAAGATGTAAAGGAAAGAATATTTTCACTGAAATAACTTGTCAAAACGACTGAACCTGTGGCACACGTCGCGAATGTACTATACACATTTTCAGTGAATCTTCAGTGAAACATGTGCTTACAGATACATGACGAAAGAAAGCACAATAAAACTTTTTCTTTCCACTGAGCTCGACGTCTTTCCATTAATGATGACACGTAGTAAGATTAGATATCTTTCTACTGCACTCATTCATTAATGTCATTGTCGTTGCATTGGTTCGTGCGCGTACTTAGGTCGGGGTGGCAAAGACTTCCAGAGTATTGGTTGTGTCTTGTCTATGTAAGTTAAAGCAGTTTAATGGTTTATACATTTAATTATTCCCCACTATCTTCACCGCCACAGTGATGATAGAAAACAACGTTGCAAATTCTGTAAACAAGTTATACACCCTCTTATTTTGATATATTTCTTGTAGTAATGTGTGCTACCATGTCTGTATTACGTATTTGCTTTAGTAAAACATTATGCAAAATATAGCTACAGTCATGATCTGCGTGTATTTTTATGGTTTTTATTATGATTTTGTTGCTGACTGCTATTTTCCATACCCATTTCATTCAGAACTGAAACTAGTAGCAGCAGCATTTAGTCGCAGAGTGTGTTATTCGTGGTCGTGTGCTTTCATTCCAGTCCCACACACGACACACCACTCTCTTACAATGGGAAAAAGGGACACACCGATAGAAATAACAACAAAAACAACATCATGTGAGTTGTTGAAAAAGGAGATCCCCTTACTGAACTTCTCATTTCGTTTATAACTTGTAACGCAAATTCTAGAGATATAAGTATTACCTGGATTCGTTAGTTACAGTGTACATCATGGATAGTCGATAGATAACATTGTATATGGTCAATGGTAAGGATTCAGAGGAAACTAGTTAAAGCTGGAATGCATTAAGTTTGTGTTTCAAAGTAGCTTTACCAGTTATCAGATATTACATCTTGTTTGTATTTCAAGCCCCTATGGATGGGCTCCATCATGGACAACATTTATATAGACATCGTTAATGCGCACAGAATAAAATATATGATGCATCATATACTAATATTAGCAATGAACGATTTGCAATGTAAGGTTCTTCTGCGTTTATGTTGTAAAATTACAAATGAATTTTATAGCAACCACCACTACGAATAATAGCTAAGCATAAAAAGTTTCTAGACAAACACACAAGCAGCCAGAGAGCATAGTGAAATACTTCTCTGCAATTCTAACTAATGCATAATGCATCCATTCTGTACAACAACGCATACAATTGCTGAGTTAGATAGAGTGAATGTTTGAAAGATGCTATATAGCCAAAACATGTAATGCAGAGGAAATATTACACGTTACACACGTAATATGTTAGCCAGCGATGTAAGGCTGTTAGCAAGTGCCAAGGAGAAGAGACGGGATGGAAAGTGGGCAAATGGAAAATTGTTGGACTTTTTCGATGATATCACGTTTGTCAAGAATATCGCGTGGCGTCATCTCATTAGGGTTTAACTGAAATCATTTATAGGAACATCGACCTTTTTGTAAATTATACTAAATTCAATTTGACAATTGCTACTAGTCACACGTAAAAACTTCCTTTGCTTCACAGTATATACACAGATTACCCTTGCTTCATAATAACTTACCATGCATACATACATAACTTATACTTGCATTATGCATTATGCACATTTGCGTAAATTTAATATTTTCAATTTTTATTATTTTACTTTATTATTATTATATATTTGGCAGGATAACTGATCGCTACAGACCGATCAGCCATTTTTTATTAAAAATTTATGTCAGTAGACGGACGAATGTACAGAATAACTGTTCGCCCTAATAGCATTTAATGAAGATACCTACGTATTTGTTTTGCTACCTATTAGGAAGCAGTTAAAACTGTTTGTTCCTTTATGTCGTATAGAATATCGTACCAAACTACTAAGGCGATGCCGTATGGGTATCACTGACTGATACTGATGATGCGGTGTATATAGTTCATCATCAACTACCAACCACACGGCCTTGTCCTCTGTTGTTAGGTGGTTTGATGATAATGTGTGTCTGTGTGTGTGCTACCGCTACGCAAAATACATCTCGCTTTTTACATAGTGCAACAGCAGCATGTTAGTTGATACAAACAAAGTACAAAGAGAATTTGTAGCGAAATAGAATCATGTTACATTATATAAATAGTAAATTCTCCATGTTATTGTGCTGCTCCTTATTAAAACCCACACAAAACACAACGCTCGTTTCATTTCTAATTCCTACATCATAGATCACATTCAATTATGATTATGCCTTCCACATTTCCACTGTCTATGGCTGTGTGGCTGTGAACAAGACTAGATAAAACTCAATCTCTTCAAAATTCCAACTTCCACTCGTACAACAAACCATGCGTATTCATAAATTCATATAACGTGTATTCAGCGCAACAATTGCAACATGCAACTTTTTGAAACTGGATGCTTGGATAAGTTAGATAAAACACAAGTTTAATATTGGTGACAAGTATTTAGCTTCCCCACATGGGCCACATGTAAATCTTAATGACCGCTGCATGCTTGTACTTCGCTGAGATACTGTGTTGTGTATACGCTTTTTTTTCTTTAAATAAAATACAACAAAAATTAATCATTCAACATTTTTGTAAAAATGAGAAAGTCTGTAGTCGCTGTAGTCTGTACCACTACATTATGTTGTTTTGTGCTACTTCTCGTATCATTCCACAATATTTGAATGATTTTCTATTTACAAAGTAGAGACATCACTGTAATCAGGACTACACTCTAGATTTGAGAAGCCGATTGGAAAAAAGGAACAGTTGATTATTTGAACAGTTGTAATTAATTGATTGTGTATAAAAAAGGCCATATTATATCATGTGTCACTGCAGTTGGAGCTTTGAAAATTTGTTGGGCAATTTCAAACCAAAATAGGGAAGGGCAGTTGAATTGTCTCATGATTCTATTGTAGAGACTCCGCATTTACTTAGAAGCCTTTCACTTCTACTTTGAGCAGTTGTCAGTTACACAATAGTAGTTTTTTGCTGTTGCTGTAAAAGTTAATCTTCTCAAGGCACACCGCATTACAATGTGACACTTGCATTGCAACATAATGTTGAGGTGTCGTATTCATTATCAGCCCTTATTTATTTACACTATCTACTTTTAATCAATTATGTAAAATATCAATATTTGGGACAGTCTCGTTCTCTCGTACAAGTTACAACTTATTGTTCTCTTCAGTACTAACTTGTAAAATGTAAAAAAAACAAGTAACCTATTCTTCACACATGTATGTATAAATGCTTTGTATGTGTGTATAAATGTCGACTTTACCGACAGAAGAAAGTTACTGAAAACTATATTCCACAGTCAATTTATACAAATTAAATTGTTTAATTATCTGGCTATTGATAAATATGCAGCAAAGAAAATAAAACTATTTATTTAAGAACGTTAGGGAATAAAAAGCAGAAGCGTGTTTTTCTGATTCTCTGTAAACTTACCAACTACCAACACTTTCAAAAAATCATGAGATAAGCTAAACCAAACTAAATAATTCATTTAAATACGATTTAGAAGTTTCTCTACAAAAACCGCGCAGGAATAGTGGGAAACAAAATCAGTATATTTTACCAGCAATTGATGGTAGTTTTTGTTGATTTTTTGTATGCATCTGTTTATGATAATTTTCAAATTAACTATGATATGTGGGTTAGATTGATGCAATATCGCGTGGCGAGGATCACATTTCCCACTGTTTAAAAATGAATGCAAATTAGTTGATAGTTTATTATATGACTTTTAATTTAGCAACAGCAGCAAAGATTTATTATTTTTGTGTAGGTATTGAAAAATCATTAGTATGCATTTTGAAATCATAATTTCATACCTAAGTATTGAAATTACGGTTCTTGCGGTTCTGGAGCATCCAAAAGTATAATTAAATTTTGTAAATTTTATTTAATAAAGTTTAAAGAAGCCTTTTCAGAACAGCCAATTATTTTTTACACCATTTAAATATTTGTGACCCGAAATGTCTACGGAGTTACGGTGGTGGTATTTTCTTCAACAGCTACTTTGTCTTCCGCTTCCGTTTCAACCGGGTCCATGCAGTAACCATACACAGCTCTCTCTGATGATGTCCTGGATAATATTTTACGGACTCCATGATAATTTTCAATGTCCATGGAACAGCATTTCATTGACCCTGGGCAGGTGTGGTCGCCAGTACATCTCATGTACGTTGTGCTACTGCTGCTTCTTAGTCGACGGTAAAGGTGGTGACGTCTGCTGTGCAAGCCAATTTTAGTACTTATTTCGGACGCATTTCCGGCTAAAGTTTTAGATTTTGAGGCGTCTTCCATCAATTGTTTGAATTTGAGTGCTTGTGCTTCCATTGGACACATTCCAGCTTTACCGTCTATATTGTGCAGACAATAATATAATGTGTTTTTATCATCGACTTTCCTGAGATAAATCATATTTGCTAATATTCAATATATATGGAACGTTTATACCTCCATCACATTGGTACTTATTGCAACACCCGTGCTGATCTTTAAACCCGACACAGTTTGTCTTTTCTTTGGGAGCTTTCATGCATCCTGGTGTCAAGCGCTTCATATGACACTCCTCTGGCTTGACATTTTTGTCACAATAAAAGGTTGAACAGCAGGCCCAAGGGTCCTTTTTATCGGGAAGGATTTCATCGCACGTTCTGTTAAATGGCGCTGCAGGACAAGTTCTGCCCACACAGTAGTCTATTGTATTAAGAAGCAAGAGTACACTTAGAAATTACATATGCCTGCATTTCTCATATTATTTGCAATTATTAAGATGAGGTTTAGTCTGCTACCTGGAATGGACGTGATTGGGCAACAATCCCAAGGCTAAATACAAAATGTATGTAGTTTTAAATGGATTGAAAAAACTAAGTCAACTGTAAATAATGTAGAAAATGCTCAATATACCGTGGCAATTTGCAAGGTATGTTCACGTTCTTGTCCGTAACACCATCGGTTAATATCATGGCCACAGCGGTCCTTATAGGAAATTTTCCCTTTATCTAATTATAAATTTTAATTTTCATCGAACGATTTTAATGATTCTGTAGGTATATTATTTGGAAATGTTTAAAACATTTGAATAATGGTACCAGTGCAAAAGTAAATCGGTTCTTCCTGCCAAGGCAGTCGTATACTAATGCATGTTTTTTCAAAGTCTGGCTGTTGTAATCCACAAAAAGTTGAGTTCGAACTGGAAATTATTGTGGTAGTTTCCATTTCAGCTTCAGTGTTGGCGTTCGTTCCAAAAACCAACGCAGCAAAAGCTGCGACGTTGAGAAGGATCATGATAAATCCAAAGAATATACTGGATAACGTACTGAATAAGACGAAATATACAAATGGTACTGACTAACAAAAATTCAGTAGCTTTTATACGAAAACAATTTTAAATGTGTTTTAGGCATGAAATTCAATAGCTTTTGATGTTTTATCACATCATATAATTCAAAAATCGAGTTGAAAATTTTAAATAAAGAGCTAGTAGCACGTTTATCTACTTGTAAATTTCATCATGAAATCGTGACCTATTCAGATTGTGATTTAGCATATTTATTTTTACATTTTCCAGATTGATGAAGAACGAATAAACGATACATATTATGTTCTCAGCACCGGAAGCTGTAACAATTATATTCCACAACCTTGACCATAACATCAAGGTGAAAGTACAGCGCATCAAGAGAATTCTACAGACGTAAGCAAAGCGGAGGGAATTTTGCATCCGAAATGAGAACCTCTCCATTTTCTCAAGTGAAAAATTGTTTATACTTTGTATTGATTTCATACATTTTTTCTCGTTGAATGTTCAACTAAACAGTATAAGTTCACCAACTTAAGCTGACAATCAATTTTTGTGTAAAATACATATCACTAAACCAAAAAGTATCTCAAACTCAGTCGATGGGGATCGGGTTTACTGAAAACTCTCACGTTGAACTAACATGGCTTTATATGTATTATGACTTTCTCAACCTTAATAAAATCTCTAAAATCACTTAGTTTGTTATAAGCTTTGTGATTTTGACAAGAAATGTATACCAAGTTCGTCCAAAATTGGTGATAGGGCAAGACTCGTTTCCATCAGCCATACTAACTTGAAACATGAAAACCGGACAGAAAATTTTACTAATTTGCTGGACAAGTCGGGGGTTGAGTTGTAATTTTTTAACATAACCATAACCACATATACAATGCGGTTTAATGAAATATATCCTTTCGAAGGACGAGATAAAGTGTATATCACTGTCACAGGGTTTCTCGTTTCTGCCTATTCAGTTCAAGAGCGCAAACAAAGGCGCAATACCCATTCATCGTACATAAAACTAGTAACTGTAGAAAGTTGTACTTGGATACACGATGATGAGACAGCAGAGTCCACCTTTCCAGGGCACAGGAAGCCCTCCTAACACAAAGCAGGAGAAACGTTGCTGTCGTGCCGGTGTGTGTCGCTGCTGGTATTGTTGTTGTGCGCATTGCTGTGTGCTCCCACTTTTTTGGGTATTTACGTAATTCATTATTTCTTCTGTGGAAAATGTGTTTCGATAATATCGTCCATAGTAGTTTCGAACCGTAATTGAAGCAAGCGAATAATTTTCAATTTAGCTTTATGGAGTCGTTATTTTCGGGCAAGCTCTCTATTACGCTTTAAAATATACCTTAGAGCTCGACTCAGCGAAGCAACGATTTGACCTACACTTCTTATACTGGGGGACGATGACGTACGCCTTTTTATTCGTAATGCTGGTTCAATTGGCTTATTTGTTGGTGCTGTTCGAAAGTGTCAATAAATGTGGAAGATGCACTGTAAGAAATTGACACAGTTATGCTTTCCAATAATATTTCTATCTTCCGACGAGGTTAGTGATCTTAATAGCTCTATGTACATTTCAGTTCGCATTTTTATATGTCTTCACGTTTTTGATCTGCCTCCTTGTTTTCGTGCTTAGCATTTACTGTAGAGCATTCTGCCCCAATGGTAAACATGTAAGAGATATGATATTCTATACTCAACAATTAAGTATTATTATTTAAAATCATTTAATGTTAATCGTTAAATGGACAACGTTCAAGTGAAATCAACATGATATTTTTATAGTAACTTGAAAATTTATGTATTTAACTGTAAATTACATCGTAGCACTACATATATTTTGGGCATGCACAAAAATATTTGCAATTCGCATCGTCCAGCCATAAGTCCATGTATATAAACTATGGATAATGTAGGTACATCGTAAATGTATAAACTTTGTAAAATATTTGTCTTCATAGGTTAAGGACACTAAAACGTTGAATTCGAGTTGGCAAGTACGTATTCTGCAACAGAATTCCCAAATCAGGTACGCATCTGGTATCACGATGGGGCTGATGGTATTTCTTCTTCATATTTATCTCCATAACGTGCTGCAGTTTGTTGAAGAATTCGATTTGCGACATAACAAAAATGCCTACTGCGGCGATCGGTCGTTTAAGATTATGGAGGCAACCTTACCCCTACCGTCCGGCTCTGATTGGCAGCCTTTCAAGATGAACGTTGTTAACAATTATCAGCAAAGCTCAAGAAATCTGTCGATTAATAACAATCATTTACCACAGCATGTGCATTATTCCTCCAACTATTTACCTCCGCCAAGCGCGATGAAATATCCTTACACTCAATCAGGCTACCGATCCGTAGAAATTAGTCCTCTTACCCGGAATTTCAATAGTCGATCTAACTATTATAGCTTTTACGGCAACTGTAATTGTTAGCTTATGAATAGTTGATAGTAAACGAAAATTGTACAGGAGAAAATAAATACGTTGGGTAGTCCGCGAAAAGTTACATATATGAGTGATTTACTCGATATACCTTCTTTATTTTATGATGCTGGACTTTATGAACTTTTATAGATAAAAATGCATGTTGTTTATTATATATATCTGACAACAAAGACAAACAGCTACACTCTACTTTAATCTAATATTTGCTTTTGTATCTGATAAAATGTACATATGTAACAAAAATGACTCGACTCGACTCCGACTGGTACTGCAACCTGTGAGATTTTATTTACTAGAAATACGACTTAATAAAGACTTATTTTTATTATAAGTTATAACAATAATATGTTGGAAAGAATACAATACTTTTTTGTATTTATATGACCCACAGATTTACAAAAATTGTACATTACGTTTTTGTAACACCCATTGAATACCACACTCTGTACTTGCTGGAATTTTTTCTGCATGATTTGCTTTGTTGGTTTTTAAAAAATGCGATGAAAATATATGTAAAAAAGTTTATTTGACCTGCCCCATTTTTGTTCCTGTAAAATTTAATTTTGATCTGGTGACTGTTGTTGTGCGTTTGACCTCCATTGCATATGTTATAATTTGAAAAAAATTATGATTGATGTGTAGAACTTTTAATAAGTTACAGAAATGTTACTTCCGCAGTTCGATGGTAGTTTATATCGTAGATTTAACACGCCTTTCACTATGCTGTTAACTAAAATTCAGTCTCTTTAATATTATGTAGATACAGACATCCATTACCCACGACGTAATGACCATCCAGCCTCCTCTTTTTTTATGTTGTTCGACCTCCTTTCTTTTCTCTTTTCTTATTATTACATAACAATTCCTTTGTGTATAAAACGATGGTAGTTACTCCTAAATAGCTTTTGTACATTACAACAATGTGTACTAAAACTAAAAAGAAAAATTGGGAAACCTGTCAAGAAAGGGTGGCGCAAGTTTACTTGTCTTTGACTTTCAAAGGGGAAAATTGACTTCAATCTTTCCTTGAGTTTGCATAATGGATGGTGACATTTTCAAAATCTGCTCCTCTACTAATTCCTTCATGAAGGCATAAACAATCCAAAGAAAATAGAACAGTACTCCAATCTCAGCCAAATCAAGGGATACTCCGAGTACGGTGGCCTGGTCCAGAATAATGGTTGTGAGAAGATAAACTATGCAAAGCGAGATTCCCAATGTTTTGAAGAGTATCCATCCTTTTATCAATGTGATGTTGCGCTGAAAGCCAAACACGAACAATATGTTATTAAAGCGTCACTTCATATAATAACAAGAACTACATATACATTCCAAGTAAAATTTAATTGCGCTCATTTCCATGATTTATGAAAAGCAAAAGCAGAAAACCGGGCCGGTACAATAAAACATGAGCCAAATTATTATGCGTGAAATATAACATTTAGCTCTCATAAGAGGTGTGCCAAGAACAAAACCTACCCTTTGTAATATTATATTATTATACACCCGTTACGTATCAATACGTGTGTGTATACTTAATAGTAGGTGTTTCATCGTATGTTTTTATGAATGAAAGCACATTTTAATATCCAGTATACGTAATTTAAAGTTCTAATTACCGTTTTTGTTCCATAAAGTAGAATTGAGGCAACCGCCAAAGTTAGAACACTGAAAAACAGAGCCAATCCAAACGTTTGCCAGAGTCTGCTTTCTATTTTTAATTCAATCAAGGATAACACAGAAGAAAATCAATTTAAATTCCGAACAACGTTACAAAACACAACCGTTTTCTATATCTTAATTTGGAAACAAAGTTTAACAATGGAAGTTTTCATCTTTTTACTTATGCCATCCATATTCTGGTTCACTCCGTCAATGCTCCAGAAGTTTAGGAAACGGGATAACCCGGAGTTGTGAAAAGCATTTTCCGTTCTGTAAACATTGATTGTCGCAAGGCACAGAATATAAGTCACAATAGCTGCCGTTGAAATAATCTAAAACAAAAGGAGACGAGTTTATTTATTTCATTTATAAATATTAGAGATGACGCCGTCAGTACTGTCAGAAGCAGCAAAGCAGCAATTTGGCATTCGTAGTTTGTAGGTGATGCAAAGACAACGACCTTTTTATCGGCCAACGAAAAAGAAAACCTTGAGTAAAAGATAAGTTATGGACATGACATGCGTCGTCTGATTTTCATTACTACATGAACTATTGAACCTCCAGTCGTAGGTGTCCATCATGCAAAACAGATTATAGCGCACAAAGTTCCTTTTATCATACGAAACTTTTCTTTTGTTTACTGCAGCATATTGCAGCAACAAAACATGTACCGTACACCGTACCTACTATCAATATGCAGTCTGCATCCCTGCATGTTTTTACAAAGAGGAATAGAAACCTGCTGAACCCAACATATGAAAATTTTACACGATATTTTTCCATATTTTCTGCATTCCGTGTGGACACACTTATATTTCGGTACGGTTTCGGTGTTTGGAAGTAGAAGACTCCCTGGCCACTGGGTACATGTATTAACGTTACGCAGAGTTAAGTTTAGTGGATAGAAAACATTAGCGATTTTCCATTTCATTTACTACATCTTAAAATCGAGAGAGGAGAAACCTTGGTAGACTTTGTTGGACGCGAAACGTAGAGAATTATTTATTTGTCTACGTCCGACTCTGAAATTTCCTGCGTTTATCATAAAAGGTCGCTTGCTCACTTTTACTGCGTGCCGATAGATCTAGTTCCAGAATTCTCGTTTGACTTGCTAACATTCTGAGTGCTTATGTTTCATTGACAATTCCTTGACCGAGGGCTAGGTATTTTATTATATAAGACTGCCACTGATAAAGCAATAATCTTAGCATTTCGTCAAGTGGGAGTAACATAAAATATTCTCCAGAATCTTGATCTGGAAGCATCAACCTATATGCGCCTTTCACGACCACAAAAGATGAAAGAACCATCAAGGCTAATACAGTTATGTTTGTAATATTGTCGACCCACAACGGCAATAAAATGCTTGGAGGTATTTAGTAAGAAAGAGAAAATACGGAAGAAGTTGTGAAAGAATGTCAGTGGAATGAGACAAAAACACTTATTTCATTTCTTCTCTATATACTTGCATGTACCGACACGGATGCTGATGTCAGTACTCAGTATACGGATAAAATTATGTGTATAAGATCATTTTCATGTATTGACCAAGTTGTTGTTGGAACACACGATGAATAATTTGTAATAAAAGCCTAGAGCCCATGAATTCGGTTTTATAACATTTTCAGTAAGGTGCCAGTTTATTGAACATCTCTTGTTATCAGTAGTGACCGGATGAGCGTCGTCTATATGGAAAAGTGAATAAAATTTATGTGAGCACAGTACAAAAAAGATTCATGGTGGATCTCGGTCATATTAAACTAGACCATACCGGAAACCAACACAATTATTACATGGAGGTTCTTAGGTACATTAAATGCGTGTATGCGGGAAGATACACTAACACAGTGACCGCAGACTTAAAGCAGACAAAAATGCGAGCAATAAAGATGAAATTCTGCTGCTTTGAGTATGTAGTAGTATGCAGCAGTAAAAACCACGGAGACTTTACACCCGTTCATTTGGCAATATATCTATAAGAAAGCTTGTTTAGAAGCATTGTAAAAATAAGTAATTTTTCATTGCTCCTACAGGCAATGTCGAAAATAGATTACTTTGTGAGCACCCCTTGAACAAAGGAAGAGGTCATGAACAAGTCGGGCTGCATGGCTGCATTGTTACAGTTACAAAACTGAAGTAATGATAATAGGAAAATCAAGTGCGAAGCATAAAAAAATCTAGATAAAATCCGAGTCATTGTTTCAAGTATAAATTATTATGACAATAAGAAATTGGAGATATTTATTTCTTTTTGTTTCAAGATGTTTACCCCACTTCTCTCCCATTTCTTCCCTTTCTAATATTTTGCTACTGGTCGAGTTTGAGTACATTTGGCAAGCTGTTGTCTATTAGATTATTAGATTATATTAGATTATTATCTATCCTCATTTTAGTTACACCAGTATACCAGTAAAGAGCTAGAGTAAAGTCACACGACTGGATGAGTCAGCAATGGCCAGAGGAGTATATATCTACATTACTGATGGTTAGCTTTAGAAAAACCGTTAGCTTATGAACTGCCTATCCCACCACTGGAGATTTTGCTAACGAAATATTGTTCTACTTTCCAAATGATTTTGGTTATTGTTTTTGGAACCACGTTTTGGTTTTAAACATCATTGAAATCGTCATGCTTCATGCTTCAGCGTTGCAACAAAGTTTTGCTTCTTTTCTCTCGTAAGACCCGATCAGTTAAATACATTGTTGTGCACTAGTACAATACATGCATATTGGATGCGTATAAATAAAGATTTGTTAGTATTTATTATTATTTTACCGCAGTTACAATTATTTATATAGTCCAACTGTTGTGCGGTGACTTTTTTTATATTTAAAATTTTAATATGATAGTTAAAATGAACTTAAGGATTAAGGACTAATGTTCTACTGCTACTAATCTTTATTGCTTGAGATGTTGTTCATTTAGGTGTTTTTTGTTCAACCAGACAGTGTACACACATGTAGTTAGCCGTACAGTAAAATATTTTTTCCAAAAACAAAATCTAATCAAAGTAATGAAATGGGAATTAGCGTCTGTGGCGCTACATTTTCGTTAGATTTCTACAATGGTATATAGCATTGGAAATAACTTTCTAGCACTTTGGCATCATTTCTTATAAACAAAGCAAGTAGAAAGCAACGTCACCAATGTAAGCACTCTACTTTGTAACTATAATGGAATGGTATATTGTCAATGTGTACAGTACAAGTATAGCACGTACGATTGACAGATAGACCAACGGTGCATTGAATCGTTGTTTCGTAGAAAATTCTGTAACAATTTAGGTACATGGTACATTTTATTTATATTACTTGATTACTGATTTACCGTGTTTACCCAGAAAGACGAATCAGAACACAATGCAATAATTGCGTTTACGGACAAAATACAATACGTCAACATTCCTTGCATTTGAAATACGTGTAACGTTTAGTACTTCTCGATGAGGTTCCACTTCTTGCTAAATTGTATAATTTGTATATTAAATTATTTGGTTCACTTGTGCTCATGAAAGTATTCAATTTATTAGATTAATGATTCCAAAAGTAAGTTAAAATTAGCGTTGGGCTTGTTTCGAATTTCAATATCAGCATTTGGCATATGTAAAAGTTTCCCAATTTCTAATACAATTCCAATACAATATTCGTACTAATTATTCATATATACCACCGCTATAATATTATATAATGTTTACATATATGCAATGCAACTTACAATTTCAATCCCAGACACGATTGTTGTCGCAAGCCATAGTTTCACATATCCACAACAGGGATCTCTTGAGAAAAATTTATCCACGCACCTCATTTTAATTCAAGTCGTTAATAATTGTTTTTCAATCAATAATGCCTAAGTCCAAGGATAATGCGGATGCAAAAAATGACTGGTTACAGCCATTTCACATTTCAACACTCAGTAATGCACACGGCCCACAGGTACAAACTATAATTCTCAACTCGCTATTAAGAAAAGGTCCAAGTTCGTGTTTTCTGCTACATGCCAACAATTTATAACAGAATATGGTTGTACAAAACAGAGTCTGCGATTTAATACGAAATAAAAAATGACAGATAGATATTCCCAACACTTTTCAACAAGAAGTGACGATCTTAAATAGAAATAGCAAAATAATAAAACCTGTGTTAATGTAATAGAATTTAAAGTTTCAGTTCAGACACGTTGCCAGACATGCCACGCATGCATCAGGTTTGTCCTTTAAACTAAAACATAAATTTTGGCTACAACGTTCCTTAAATGAAAATCTCTAAACTTACTTTGTTGTGTAGTGTAAATGCACTAATGATGGTATATCTTAATGTATCGAGTTATTAGGTAGCGCAGCGCATGCGGTACTTTATGGGTACGTCATTTCATTTCAGTCCGTGGGGCCGTCCAGACGTACATGCTTCTTCAGGAAACAATGAAAAAACTGACTTGGTGGATCGATTCCTATTTTATGTGAACCCCTAGTTGTGCATACGGGTTTTGTTTTTACCACATACCCGGGGTCGTAACATTATGTTGATTTAAATGACACCAAAGTTGAAATTTGGTACCAAGGTACATCCTATGGAGGTGTTTCGTTGTCTGAGTCTGATTCTGATCCTCAGGGGAAATTTGTTTATTTTGTAGTTTGGGCATGTTTCATCCGATTGGGGTGTTCTTTTGCAATTGACTCCTTTTCTCGAGGGCAACAACTTACAACATATATAAGCAGTACGTGTCAATGTACATACTGACTTCAATTTTTACATAAGGATTGTGGTTCAAATTTGGCTCGAATACACTTATACTTGAGTACTTACTTTTGCTCATGTACTTTATATGCTAGTATGCACTTTTAAGTCACCCCATTCTCTGTGCAAGAGCGTAGTTCTACATTACCACGCTTAGCACGCCACGACTGGCATTGTTAGGTTCAGTTAAAATCATTCGATTTCTCGAGCTCAGTGAAATTTTGTACATCATCAGCACTTTTAGGTAAAGTGCTGGGTCGTAAATAGATTCCCTTCGACAACTTAAGAATTCAAAATGCACTTTCAGCTAGTTTTCATTTTACGCCTATATTTCTTATTAGATTAACTTTGGTTAATTCAACCAGAGAGTGTAACATAAATGCAACATTATGCATTGGAAACATGCATGCACGACATTGCACGATGCTGCTTTTATTAGCAACAGTGGCAGGGCACAATACACACTATATTCATCATCAAGAGCTACAGTTTACGGTCATTTATCAAGCTTAAATATAAAAATTAGTGTCGTATTCTGAGTGTACTTCCTATTTCATGCCTTTTGATGTAGTTATTGTACCTTTACAATATTGTACGACGAAAATACACTAAACCACGGTATTAAATCTAAACCCTATCCATTACGTGTCGGTCTCATCGCATGCCTTCTGGTTTCTGCCTCACTGTCAATTAGAATGTTTACGTAAGGTACACACAACGACTACCCCTTCCTCCGACGTAGAATTTGGAATTTGGCGAGGTGTGTGCGTGAGTGAATAGAGACTTACCACATTATATGCACCAGGTGCGTTAGTAAGTGGCTGTCGGTTTTTCAAGTGAGAGTGCATTACCTAAGTAAAAGCGGAACAGGACAATTATTCCATAGTTAATAGCCATCATTAAAATGCTGTTAAACGAGATGGTGCTACCGTGATGGCATAGAATACATAAAATACTACCAATTTTACTACATCAAATTGTTATCCTAGCTGTATGAGTACTCATGTATTTTATGATTTTGATCTCTGCTCTTACTGGCTAGCTTTTAATTTTGTGAATTATTACAGCAATATTTTGCTTTTCATGACTATTTTAGTTTGAAATATTTGTTTAATATGTTACTACACATATAACCAAGTTGTAGTCAGGTCAGATGCTGTTAAAATGCATCTGTAGGTGTAGATTACAAAATATTATAACCTATAATGGGAAATGTATGATTACTAAAATTGCATGCAATCTTCTTGCTGCCTATCGCTTAATCTTTGAAATTGAATGTGTACAAAACTTACTCGTGTCGTCACGAATATGTATGTAGACCAATGTAGTCTACGCAGAATTTCCTGGATATCAAATTTTATAGTAACCGTGCACTTGACGTGTGAAAATTTAAATTATTATTAACTAAAATTGCTTCAAACACACAGAAACTGAGACCGATCTAGTCGACACAAGAAATTGTTAATAAAAAAATTCCGACGTAAATGATAAAAATGACGATAAGACTATGCTACAATTAAATTTCCAGAAAACAACATTATAAAAATATTAAACATTTTCCCGATTACTTTGTAAATATTTGTACTGCATATAAAAAAAATTTGACTGTATGATCATTCATACCCAAACCCAGTAATACACATTCATCTTAAATGTATTTCTCCATGTTCATATTGGTCTGTAGGAATCATACATTTCTGGTTTTAAAAGAAATTTTGATCCCGGTTTACTTGCTCCTTACATCGTATATCATATATATTTGAAATATCTGCGTGCGTATTACCAAAAAGTCAATGTCTTCAAGTATCCTATCTAATTCGGGAGTCAGGATGAACTGAAATGGCACCACACTTTATTGTTAGTAGCTAGTAGTACCATATCAAAATAACTTTTAGAGCAGTCCATATGCACTTTACGTATAAATGCATATATAGTATTTATTTAATCATGTGAATTTTCAGTATTATTTTTAGTACAATTACATATAAATAAGCTTACTCATTATTGTAATAAAGTACTTAATTATTTAAATATTCTTTTATCCATATATATTCTATTTGTTACAAATTAAATCTAAGCACGCATAAATATCAAAAGATGCTAACATCGACAACTTTATTTGGAGGTTACTCTGTCTTTCCTGGGTTTGACAATAGACCAGAATGGTTTTGGGCTTTGAACCGTTCCCAACAATGGTTCTAGTGACGGTTTAGGATGTTGTTTAGATACCTCGAAGGAATAACGTTGTAAAAATGAAGTAAAAAATTTGAACATGTTTGCTCTTGCTAATATCTCCCCAGCACAGATTCGTTTACCTTTTCAAAAAAAAAACAATAATATTTCAATAATAACGAAATTATGAAACACCATAAAATACACAAGCTGTACCTACCTAAACCAAAAGCCATAACCTTTGCGGCAGCGACAGGATCAAGAGTATTTGTTTTCGCATCAAGAAATCGTTCGGGTCGGAAAACTGTCGGATCACCCCAACTTTCTTCACTGTAATTTGCGCTGTACAAGCTCACGATACCCATAGTTCCCTAAAATGGAAAGGGAACGCATACTTGCATTAGAAGAGACGTAGTGTTCCCAGTGGTAAGGTAGAAAGCAGTACGACTTTCAAAGTCATGGCTAGATCTAGCTGAGAGCCCGCAGACAAGTTAACCTTGTGTAAATAAAACACATTCCAACCAAGAATACACATATTTAACAATACCTTTGGTATAACATATTCGCCAACATACTGGTCCTGAATATTGGATCGACTAAATAGAGGTACGACTGTGGCACAACGTTGTACTTCAAGTAGCACGGCTTCAGTATATGGCATCCTGTAACAATCCCAAGATTCATCGCCAATGTCAGAGAAAATTATAAAGCCTTGTCAATATTGACTCGTTACATATTTCCCAAAGTCAAATATACTACATTAATCAGGCATTAAATTGAATGCAAAGTTGTACTACGTGTAAGAGGGCACGTGTCTCCAATTTAAAATTGAAAAATTGAGATCCATTTTTTGTTAAGCATTCACTCAAGTGCCTCATACCAGATCAAAGATAAGGTGTACGAGTTCCTACTAAAGAGGATAATAATAATAATATATGTGCATGTGCATCATACGATACGAACGTACTTAGTTCTATCGAGAGTGGTAGGAAGATCGGAGGCTGGAACGACACTATCAATTTCTTGCTGTACTTTCTTCTGCACTTGAGGATTTAACATAATATAAAGAAAAGCAAATTCCAGGGTGCTTGATGTAGTCTCTGTTCCAGCTACAACACGGAAAAAAGAATAAATATACAAAGGCATTTTATCACAATTTCGTTAGACGAACCAGCTGTGAGAACATCATACATTTTATGCAGATATTAGATCTAGATGTAAATGCATATGTAACATTTTTATAGACAGATATGGCAGACTTACCCAAAAAGAAGTCAAGAGCCAATATGAGAAACTGCTCATCTAGATAACAGATGCATAGTGTCATTAAAGTGAAAGTAAAAATAAATATACAATACTTTTAGTAAACCCACGTTAATGCAGTAGCCTTTTACACCTTCAGGTATTATATCCAACTTACTACTGAATCAAAATGAACACAAATACAACGTACATAATACAGATACTAACACGGTCGTGTCGAGTATACGTTCGGCTATACGTAAAGTTGGCTTACCTGTGTAAAAGTTATTTTCTGTCTTGTCCTCTGCATGAGAATCAATTTCCCCCAAAAAGACGTCGATGAAATCCCGTTGTTCAGTTTTATATGTTCCTTCGGCTCGTCGTGTCTCCAGAAGTTCCTGTTATATACATGGATGTAGGAAACATAAAAAATTTAAAGTTTAAAGAAATCATGACGTCATATTGCCTTTTTACAGAGCTTTGTGGAAGCAGTATATGCTACATGGGCAATTTTACAAAGTTATAATCTAATTCAAAGCTGATTGAAAATCAATGCTACTAGAAATTTTCGATATTCGTGAAATTGCTATTATAAGCTTATTACATACTGTGAGAAATAAGCAAAGTGGATTTTCTCGTAAGACTCCCTCTCACCTTAAAAAATCCATGCATAGCCTTAAGAAAGTCTTTTCTGTCTTTCCCAGTTTGCGTAAAACGGGGCACGATGTGTCGCAAAAAGGGATAGGCAGTGATGATGTCCTCTCCGACTGCCAATTTTTGCACAATGTCAGACATGAGCTGAACAAGCTTTTGAAGCTGCACATCATCATGTGAAAACTTATAACCCGCAATCAAACTCCATATTATGTTGAGTGCAGAAACAGAAAAGAATTTTTTCATGTAAACGGTAGAGTCTTTTGACTCAGCAATAAGTGTGTCCATCCGCGACATGAGACGCATCAGTTCCTCTTCAATTATAGCTTCTTGGTTGTTGAACTTTCCTAATCCCATATCACGCAAGGTTCTTATTGAGAAACGACGAAGCTCCTTCCAGGATTCCCCATTTCCAAAAAAGACCCCTGTAAAAATGGGAATATTTCAAAGATTTAAGCTGTAGCATTATTGAATATGCCTACCCACAAGAAACTGTATTGGCAAAAAGAACGGATAAATAAATAATGGACCGCAGCAGAAATAAAATAAAACGAGAAAAGAAAACGTTGCTCATTTTCTTCCTTCTCAAATGTTAAGTGAATACCAATCCAAATTAGATTATATTTTTTATGCAGAATTACATCTACTCCATGGCCGTTTGGCACAAGGATTTTATTATAGTATGTGACCATACTAGTTGTGTAGCGGAATGATAAAGACATTGATTACAAACGGTACGTTAAATTAGATTTTTTTTGTAAAATCATTACGTATGACACACAGCTGCATGTTGTAGGTACGTAATTCGTATCGCTGCTGAATATATTGTGTATTAAATTTTGATGCTGCCTTCATATTAATACCATGCAAGTTCTTTTTGTAGCCATTGCGTGTGCTTAGTAAATAAAAAATAATAACCTAATTGTGAGAAGCAAATAACTATATTCTTAAAAACGCACTTACCAAGGGGCTTCCCAAAGCTTCGCTCTAAAATCCAACCATCAACATATCGGTCAACCCATATATCACTACTAAGAACATCTCGAACTGCCTCCACGTCGTCGAAAATTACTGTGAATTATGAAAACGGTCAACAATATAAATGTAAACTAAATTGGAACACGCAGGCACGCACGGGCCATTGTGCGTAGTGTGCGCGATTGATATTGATAACTTTGTACACAAAGCCATTTTCTTATCCGACAACAACAACGGAGAAAAGTCACTCATGCATGATTCCAACGAGCCGCATCGGTAGGAGTATTAAATAAATAAAAATATAAAACATACGAATACGATACGAAAATGAAAACCTATAAACTTGTTGTTTAGTCATTTCATATTTGTGTGCATGTACCTACATAAATAATTTTGAAACACGACACACACACATCCTTTTCAGAGTTCATAGTCAGTAGTCAGTACTATTATTATTTATACTATTAGTTTATGACTTATTATATTACTCCTCCCATTTGAACGTTTTCTACAATATCTCTTTCTCGGAGATACGACTAGGGATGTTCACGGTTTAAGATCGTTTCTCACAATCTTGACATTTAATGCAAATTAATCGTAGTCGTTTACTGTATCTAGAACTGAAAGAGAAAAGGACCACGCCAGTTCCATATTACTGCTTTATGCTCCATTCCCGAACAAAAAGGGACACTAGGGAAGATAGACTTGCACTTGGTGCCAAATTTGTAGCGCCATTTTGGACGCATTTTAACGGTGTACTTTTCATGCATATATGATACATATTATTAAACCGATACAATTTATATAGGGAGTTGCAAACTGTTTTAAAAAAGTATTATTGTCGTTATTTTATCAACCTTGTCGGAAAAGGAAATATGTAGAACATGTTACTCTACTCTGCATAAGGTAACGAGAGTACCCGAGATTCTGTTACAACAAACGATGTGAAGTCAACAGTCGACAACGGGAAAAAATAAAAATAGCGTCTGAAAAGAGGTAAGGAAAATGCATATTTGCATTGAAAAGAAATAAACTGAACGAAGAACACAGGCCTTGAATATTAACTGTGAAAAATTTAGTTTATGTAGGCTGCGTCTATATTATAACCATAAATCATCTTATGGTAAGCAGGGAGTTCCCAGGCGGAGAGGATGCACACATGCATAATAGTAATAACAGTAACTCTTACTCTTATATCATAGTATATACATCTGTTGTACGTACCTTGATACGTGGCCCCAAAATGAAGGCTCATTCGGTGACCATACTTTTTGGAAAGCTCTCTTAAAACCACATAAGGTTTCTTCCCTTTCTTTGATTCCGCTGCCAGTTGGGGTAAGTTTCCTACCACAGGGTACTTGAATGGCCCTGTACGCATTCCAGATATGCAGAAATAAATTTTTTTAAAGACAATAGAATCGCTTTGAAACAGCTTATTTATTTTCGCACGGGAGTGTTTAATGGGACAATTTGTCATACCAAATAGTTTTTAAAAGTCTAGTAGATGTTACGATAAAAGCGTTCCCTATAAATATGATTTGTCAAACGTACCCGGAAGTAGTTTCCCTTTAGGTTTTTCAGCTATATTCCCAGGAATAAAGAATAGCTTACGAATAAGCCATGCAATAAACACTACAATTATTATTTCTCCGATCATGGCTGTTTTTTTTAAATTGTGGGAAAAGTCTCACTGCTTTTGTGATTTGCACTTCAACAAAAAAAATTACGTGTACCCCACACGTGCACCCACAGTAAATCTTACTTAATGTACTGACTTTGAGCAACGGTGGGTGATTGTTTTACAAGCGCCTAATGGCTACCAATGTAGTAGAACTTTGATGTGAGCGGCTTTATTCAGTTAAAAATTACGAATTGACCCACATATCATCAAACAGCTAGTAAACCGGGCCATGGTTGTTGAAACAGAAATTCTTAGCTATCATTCCAATGCAAACAGTCAAAAATATTTTTAATATGGAGTAATAAATCCAAGGGGAAAATCCCAGTAGTTCATCAATGGTTCATCAATCTGTCAATTCGTTCAATCCACTTTCGCTTGTAATTTTTTTTAAATTAAATGCAAAGCAAGTTGAATATTACATTACGAGTGTACAACTGCCACTTATAATTATGATTTAAAAATCGGATACCCCACACATGTCATGAATTTCCATATATACCTA
>JAHZNE010002238.1:0-12394 GCA_027744055.1 Callyntrura sp. NNG-2020
GCAACACTTCAAGCGTCACAGTTTATCTCAAAAAGTTGTGTCTCTTTTCCTTCTACGAATTCCGCCAATTCAGGGTATGTGTACATGTCATATAAATATCGGACTGTTTTGTTATGTCTCAGATATACAAACCCGTTTGGACCTTCCTCTATTATCCAAGCAAAATGGGATTCACAATCGGAAAATTCTCGGAAGGTCACCACACTACTTTGCCAAGCTACATAACGTTCTACCGCAGACGTGGCATATTCGTCGTAATATACATTCCTTATTTTTACCATTCCAGCGTCAATGGATGTAGGCTCGATACTCCAATGGGTTCCATTTTCTGCCGTGTCAAGGAACATGAGTTTTCGTTGAAAGTTTGTTCTCCAGTCCGTACCGCCAAAGTAGTCGTCTGTGGCAATTAAGTAGTGGGTGTCATTTGAAGCTTTTATAGTACAGGTCATTGCCAGATTTGGTGAATGGATCAGTTTTACACCGTGACCTACGCCCATTAATAAAAACAGCGTGTTTACGCACACTTTTTAAAAAGAAATTACCCACAAATGCCTGAAAGTATCTTACTCTTTGCGTCCATAAAATTGATTCTCCCCACGATAAAAACCAAAACGAAGAAATGTACTAGCGCGCGTACAGTATCCATATTTACAAAATGTACTATTTTTTACTGATGACTAGTTCCTGCAAACTTCTCCAATATACTGACTGATCTGGAAAAAAATATCTCGTAAACGTATTTCATGACCTAAACAAAAGTGGAGTGGGACGAAACATATTTGAGTCAGTTATCAGTAAATAATAAGTAGGTCACGGTGTTATTCACTTTTTCTTTTGTTGTGCCAGTCCATTTGTGTGTTTATTGCAGTGCATAATTGCTTGTCAACTTGTTTTGTTTGGGAAACATTTGTATGTCAATAACAAATTTTGTTTTGATTAAAATGGGTCAACAATTACAGGTGGAGTAAAATGGACAAACTGAGAAGATAAAATTTCATCTTGATAAACTGTGCTGCAGTTTGTTGGAAATTGTGTAATCTCCAAAATATGACCTCATTTTCACGCAATGACAACTCGATAGGCGGTTGGTAAGCAAAACGACGTCACGCAAATAGGTCATTACTAGTTATCTATTTAGCAGGTCACGAGCGGCAACCTAATTTTACTATATCTGTGGGAGACATGAAGACGAGCCAATTCTACCTGAGTGGGTCGAACTGTAAATAGCTATATCCAAGCAAAAGAGAAAAAGTAAAAAATGGTGAATGATATTTATAGGTAGACATTATAGGGAAGATTATTAATGAATTTTGGACGTACTCACTAACGTCTGGTATATCAACTCATGACAAGCATATTATTTACGCTACTAATCTTGATTATTGCTACTAACAACGTTGATACTATCTACCGTTATTGTTGCTAAAGTTTAGAGGGAAAGGATTCAATACCACATTTACTTAAAACATGCAAACATGATATATTTGTACTGCTAAAAAACGTAATAGGGGCAATATCATTAAGAATGCCCACAATCTATGGAAGAGTTATATGCAAACTGGTAAAGCTAACGGCGATTCGCGGGAAGCGTTTAAATATGTTGTGAACATAGTGCTGCTCTGCTACACCGTCAGCATTTAACATTTTATATTTAATTGCAAATACAATTTTATTCTAATACAATACAAATTTCACTATGCTCCATCCACCGTCCATTTTTTAAAAATGAATTAAAAAACACGGGATTATTAAGTGGAAGACGTTGATACGCTTTTATGACAAATCATTATCACAAAGTAAGTTGGCTTATATATGCCTAACGTTTTATGTCTTGAATTGCGCTCTTACCATCACAGCATGAGCGGAATAATTTAGTGGTTAATTAAAAAAAGAGATTTAATTAAGCGACATTATAACATAGATTTAAAAAAAATCAATCAATCAATCAATCCATCAATTAAATCAACCATTTCACTTAGCTATTTCTCGCGTTTTCGGATTTTTATACTACAGCCATCACAATTATGCAACTTTTTAATAAGCTAATAATGTCCACTAAGCAATGTTCGTAATAGCGTTAGCCTCATGACGTGAATGCATGTCAGCAACAAAAGTGATAAATACAAAAGAAATTTTCAAAATCATCATCAGGCACTTCTCCTCCTCGTAGACAAATACCTGCAAATGTCTGCATGTGGCCGTATGTAGGCCCACAAAGCCGTCCAAAGGCAGTTCATTTGTATTGTAAAATTATTTTGTAGTTTAGGTAACATTAAATGAGCCAGTCACTAGAGTAACAAGTAAAACCCTCCTCTCCGTTCGCGATCGGAAGGCGCTTATTTCTATCGCCGGCGTGTAGCATTTTACGACATATGCAGCAACAGATGACTGAACAACAACTTCTCCCCCAGACAAGAATCTGCGGTGTCCTAGTGGATAATTATTTGGAAATGTTCTACATGATAAGATTTTATTACAAGCCAATATCAGAAAGTATCCTGTCTTACAAATGTCTACCGATTTATTTCCTTCAGTACGTACATACTGTCTCATCATAGCATGACCACAATAAATGAGTGGGGAGTTAAAAAATGAGATGTATTTAATAAGTAAGAATACACATTACAATATACTTTTGAGATAACCGCATTCTTAATTTGTGGCGTACATAACGGTAGTTTCATTACAATTTCTCTGTCACACCCAAATACAATAGAAGGTAATATATCCCACAAATTCAAGCCTCTCTCATCATCTTTTCCCACAGTTCGTCCACAGTGAGCCCCGTTATCTTTTCAAATATACCCCTCTCATACGTCGCCGCACGGCACTCCGCATTCAGCGTGTGTATCATATCGGGATACTCTCCATCCATCCAGTTGAGAAAGAAAACCGCATTAGTTTCGTAGCTGTCACCCTCGCTTGGCTTACCCGGTTTGTCAGGTTCGTAATGTATTCTGCGCACCCAGTCAGCGATACCCTCCACCAGCCAACCATCCCCGTTGCAACCAGTCCAGTATCTCTGAATCATGTGGGCCATCTCATGAATCATGCTTCCCAGGTCGTCCTGGTGGTCTCGGTAGTAATCCGAATTACCATTAATTATACCATTAAACCAATCCGCGTTCGCAACCCCATTAAAAGGATACAATTTTAGGGTAACGTGCGTGAGTTCAAGGTATACGGGAGAAAGTAACAATTTGCAAACCTTCGGGTACCATTCCTCCAACAGAGTCTTAACCTGCTCACCAAACTGTTGCAAGTCAGACGCCTGGCTGGTGTCAACGTCCAGGGTAAAGCCGGAACACTGTTCGCCCGGTGGCATACACAATTGCATGGAATCAATCATATCGTCAAAATTCAGTTGATCTAGTCTATTTTGATTGGGAGAGTCTGGTTCCAGCCGAATCGATTTTCCACTGCAGCGCTCATTCTCGAACACGATGACGCAGTTACCGTTTGTGTCGACGGAGGAGGCCCGATCATGCAACTCTCTAGGTACGTCCGTACAGCTTCTTGGGTCTCCATCTACCGAAACTGAGTCTCCTGGGAAAATTAGAATGAAAATGAGTATAACTTGAAACACTAAAAAAATTGGAAATGTTTTAAAAGCTACCTTTACGGTCGAACTCATCAAAAAATGTAATTTGGCAGGCGGTCAAACTGAAGGTGATTAGAAGTAATGGGAGGGAGGTCCACAACATTCTGTTGCCGGTAAATTTCATGTCTGAGAAGAAATTTTAAGTGATAGTATGCAGTAATGTGGAAGCATCATCTGATGCAGACTAAATGATATAGTGCTTTTATATACCTGGGCCAAAACAGTCAAAAGTTGGAAGTGATTCACAGTTTTACTATGGAGCGGATGTTGGTGCTAATTTGTGGTAACAGAGCATCATTCAGGTCAAATCTATAATAATATGATACAAAAACATGTTGACTGTGAGGACAAATTTCTGTGTTTATGAATCAATACGGATTATTGAAAATCGATCGATTTGACAGGATGTATAAGGAACAAATTGGATTGATCCACAAGTTCATAGTACTAGCGTAAGTCTTTATACATATTAAACGAGGCCGTTCTTTAATTTTTTAAATAATAAATAATACACATAATTGCCGAATAGTGCTATACAGAAGTATGCCACAAGAAACTGACACTTATTATTCTAGTACTACTTGGGCCTATAATTTGATCATGCACGGGTTCACTAGTAACAATAAATTGCCCTGTGGTGCCGCCTTCAACGAGGGATATGATTTGTATGGAATTAAGAGAAAATTTAATAGAGCATTCGCCGTTACGATTGGGGTTACCAAAAAACTTGGGTTCCGGTTGCGGGATTTCTTGAAACTTAAGGATATTGAACGGCAAATTAGCATTTTATGATCCCGCCAGCGTCCAAGTGATGAGGTGATCACATTGCCATAACGGATATACAAGCTGCACATGTCGCGAATTTAATTGAGTGGTTATGAGTCGGTGTTTAATTTAGTTTATAGTTTTCATATTTATTAATTAGAAAGGACAATTTGTGGCTCAAACTAATTTATTCACTTTTTGTTTTGCGCATCTACCACCGGACACTATTATTTTGTCAGGTGGAATGAAATATTGGGCCGTCGATAGTTATTGTGTTGGCAAATGAAGGTAAGGGGATGCTAACTAGAATGAATATGTTCGTATATAAAATAAAACCACAATTCACGGTAAGGAGAGACCATCACAGTTTTAATATAACTAGTTTTCAATTAATGCAACTTATTAGTAACACCAATGACTACAGTAAGTATTACATAAATCAAACATCATATGTGCAGTTGAATCTTTTTTTCTATCGTCATATGAAATTGTTTAATGCATTGTGTATAATAACCGGTTTCCACTTTTGTAAAGACAACGGCGACTATGAACTGTACGTGTATAATTCTGTTATGTGTTTTATCGATTTAAAAAATTAAAACTTATGAAAACTTGCATATCACGTAGCTGTGATGGATTCATGATGGGGGTACCTCAGCTTGGCGCCTTTTATTAGCTGATCACGTCTGGACTGCAAGCGGCTGAAGAATATGTAAATTATTTATAAGTTTACCCTATATTAGAATTTTCATGCTTTTACCATGGATACGACAACGTAGAAAACGTACCTGAATTTATTTTAAATATATTGTCTTGGTAATCCTTTATATTCTAAATGGTGTTTTTGGAGTTATTTTAAATCCGTTTCTGGAATGAAAACAGTCTGTTGCAGCCCCGTCCAAGTTACAGGCAAACAAGGAAGCGTATTCACGGTTCCTTTATACGCACAACGAATAACTTTCTGTACACTCCTTAAATTTTATCTAACGTCAACATCTCTCACATTTGCTCCTTTAGAGGGAAGACGTATTTGCACTAATTTGTTTAAATGTAGTGGTCTCTGGATGGTCTCGATTTTCTTTTTACTGTATGTTCCGATCGACACGGTTTCTTCCCGCCCCACTGTGTGCTTCAGGTATCGGTAACAGTCCAGATCGACTTCTTTAGGAATTACTCCTAACTATATTTGGACTCCTTACATCAAACGGATCAAAAAGATGTACTATTTGTTGACCTATGAATCCCGGGGGGGAAACTTCCCCCCAGGGGTAATTCTAAAACTTATTTTTAAATTCTAAATAGTGCATGGGATAGAGCATAAAAAGTTACATCTTTGCACCAGTTTTCATACAATTTAGTTAACTTGGGTACTGTTGGCGCCATAACTAATTTTTAAAATTGCAATTTTCGAACGCTCATTGCTCGAAAACTGCACTTTTCCCAACTGTTCTTTTGACATATCCGTAGAGATGGGGTCAAAGAACAAGTAGCGAAAGAATCAGAGGGGAAATCGGCAGAACTCAGGAGAATGGTAGGTATATGAGTAAAGGAGTAAATCATAATTAAACATGAAACAACAATCATAAGTGTAGCAATACGACCATGCTAAAACAATTACAATTGCGGGATAAGATGAAAGAACAACATTGCGCAGTTCGAGATTTTATTGTAAAATTATAATATTGTTAGTAATTGGTTGTAGCCGCATATATATATAACTTCAAAACCTCATATATATTTACTAGAAGCGCGTATCATCACATGCTGATTATTTTCTAGCGGAAGGGAACTTCTGAAGAAAGGAAATACAAAATTCATATTTATGTTGTAAGATTTGCCACTTCCCCACCAAGTAGTTTAGTGGGTGGGCACCACCAAGGAGTTTATTGGGTGGGTATCACCATCACCAAGGAGTTTGGTGGATGGGTACCACCAAGACGTTTATTGGGTGGGATCCAACAAGGAGTTTCGTGGGTAGCTACCATTAAGGAGCTGGGTGGGCGGGAACCTCCAAGAAGTTTGGTTGGTGGGTTCCACCAAAGAGTTTCGTGGGTTTGTACAACCAAGGTTTTGGCGGGAATATTCCACCAATGGAATTGATTGTCGGAGGCTCATAACACATCGGTCTGACATAACACACAATGTTCTACTGATTTTGTATGATCCTCGTTCCCTCCAGAACTTATCAATAGCAACACAGTTTTATTAATACAGCAACACAGTGTCTCTAATTAAAATAGTGCTTTCATCATAGAGTAAGTTTAATCCATGGCTTGAAGGAAGTGTGGACAATTGTGATTGAGCTGAAATTTAGTACTCCGGTACATTGTACTATATACCGTTTAAAAGATTTAGCATCCGTTACATGATCTGCGTGACTTCCACAGCTCAATCATAGTACAACACAATGTATTTTATTTTCGGCGTGTACAACGCTAAATGAAGTGCGTTGAAGGAGAATATCTATGGGTGGAGACCGGGTAAATGCTGTGGATGCGCCGAGAATTTTTGACTGCGAATAATTTGTGAGACGACTAATCCTATGCTTTTGACATTTGGCAAGTACAATCACATGTATGAAAATGGATCGAAAGAATTTTTTGGGATCAACGTCCGCGGGTAGTGGGAAGGATAACCGTATGCTTTCCATAACAGCGCAATTAAATGTTTGAAGCCAGAACCCTTTCAGATTACAGTTTTACAGATTTGCTAATCTTCATTATCCGTTAACCAACGATCGCAAATGTATTAGTCCGAGAACATTGTGTGGCTATGTCTATCCTCTTAATATTAAGGTATTTGGGAAACATTTGTAACCAGCAAGATAATATAACGTTGGAACTGAACCCCCTTTGATATCTGGAAAGAAGGTTCCCTTTTTGAATGATCGAAAAGGGATTGATTCCAATTAGTTTGATTAGCGGCGCTTAAGTTATTAAACCTTACTTTCTTTTAGCAATAATTATTACACAATGTCTTTGTTTTAAAGAAGTGGCGTTTTTATGACATATTTCTAGATAGAATCGACCATTACATGTTATAGTCTGAGCAACGCACGTTTGTACAAAGGGTGTAAAAGTGTACAGGGCACGTTCATGAAGACCCGTGAGGGCTCTCGTTGAATCAATATAGTATATTTATATAGACACTCGGATTCGGGCACAAAAGAATGAATGGAACATTATGTTCATAATACTAGGCACTAATAATTTTGGTGTGATCGTTGTTAAATTTTTCATTTGAAATCAACATTCAATATTGTTGATTTATTCGTTATGTTCGTATCCATAGGAGGAACCAATTTGTGGCTCAAACTACTTTATTTGCCACAATTAGTTTGCCTCATAGAATAAAACATTGCTCTATCATTAATTGTTTTGTTTGCAAATAAGGTTTTTAACATTAAAGAAGAATGAAATGCATACTAACAAAAATGAATGTTTGTATATGAAATATAATCATAATTTACGGGAACGAGTGATCATCACATTTCTACTCTGACTATATTTCTATACCAAAATACGTGCAGTTTAATCGTTTTTCTATCGTCACATTAAATGCGATAGCAATGCTCGTTGCAATTGCATTGATACGTTATATATAATAAACGGTTTTAGTTTTTGAAAAGCCAACGGTGATTATGAACTGTATGTGCATAATTATGTTTTGTTTAAAAATTTGCTCATTAATATAATAGAAGAATGTAAAACGTACTATAATTTTAAATTTTCATCTTGCGTATTTTGTTGTTAGCTATTAAGGGTACCTGTTAGGCGAAATCTGGGAAATTACCGTGACAACTTGACATCCTCTTCTGCAATGAAAACAGGCTGGTCGCAGCTCCATCCAAGTTACAGGGAGACAGCGAGGTGTATTCATACAGTATTGGTAACTTGGTAACACAGTCTTAATGGTAATGGTTCTATGAAAACGATAGTAACACGTCTTGTGCCAATAACACAAACATGTATGTCGTAAACATATCAAGAAGTGCACACCTTCTACCTCACCATATACCCCATAATTTACTGAATAATTTTAACGAGGACAAATGGGACATGCCGTGCTATACAGATCTTACGACACTATTATCTTGTACTGCTGATTCATGAGGAATTAAATAAATTAATGAGTAATCAACATTCTCGTGGTTTTTTCTACGGTGGTTTAATTACAGTTTTAATGATTAAATACAGTACAATCCATATTAATAAAAGCCGTCTTATTAAGCTTCTCTCATCATATCCTGCCATAGTTGGTCGACATTCCGCCCCGTTATCTTTTCAAAAGTCGCAGTTTCATACGTCAGAGCACGACACTCCGCATTCAACGTGTAGATCATATCAGGATACTTTTCATTCAACCAGTTCAGAAAGAATACCGCATTATTTTTGTAGCTATCACTAGGTTTGGGCTTGCCAGGTTTCCCAGGCTCGTAATGTATCCTGCGCACCCAGTCAGCGATACCTTCCACCAGCCAGCCATCCCCGTTGCACATATTCCTGTACCCCTGAACCATGTGGGCTAACTCATGAACCATGCTTCCCAGGTCGTCTTGGTGATTTCGGTAGTAATCCGAATTACCATTAATTACACCGTGAAACCAATCCGCGTTTGCCACGCCTTTAAAAGGATATAGCTTTAGGGTAACATGGGTGAGTTCGATGTACACGGGGGAAAGCAACAATTGACATACCGTCGGGTACCATTCCTCCAAAGTTTCCTTTACTCGTTGTCCGAAATTTTGCAAGTCGGCCGCCTGGCTGGTATCCACATCCATGGTAAATCCGGAACACTGTTCGGCATGCACATTAGCATGGAATCAATCTTCTTATCAAAATTTAATTGATCTAACCTGTGGTGATATGGTGTTCCGGGTTCCATCCGAATCGACTTTCCACTGCAGCGCTCATTCTCAAACACGATGACGCAGTTACCGTTTGTGTTCAGGGAGGAGGCTCGATCATGCCAGTTTCTAGGTACATCGGTACAGCTTCTTGGGTCTCCATTTAAGGTAAACGACTCTCCTAGTAACATCAGATTAAAAATGATATTAACTTGTGATGCTAAGAATTGAGAAACACTAAAACATTTTAAAAATTACCTTTAAAATTAAACTGATCAAAAAATGTGATTTGGCAGTTGGTAAACTTGAACGTGGTTATAAGTATTGGGAGAGAGAACCACAAGAACCGGATACCTTTGTACTTCATGTCTGAAACAGAGTTTAAAACTACGGGCGCAATATTGTTGGAGCACCAAATGATTCCTAACTGCAAAATGCTGCTCATTTTTATACTTGGATAAAAACCATACAAAATTGAAAATGATTTTCAGCTTTATTGTTGGGAGAATGTTGGTGTTAATTTGTGGTAATATAGTACTCAAGTAAAATCTATAATAGTATGACTCAAAAACGAACTTGCGGTGAGCACAAACGTTCCTGAATTGAATACATTTTATTGTTACAACCGTCTGACTCGACTCGAGCAGAAAAGAAGGATTGTAGTAGCAGGTTTATAATATTTGATAATAAAGCCTTTAAATCTTGTTCTTCTTTAAGTTTTGTTGAAAATATTAAATAATTCACACAAGCATCATAACTAGTTACCATTTTGTATGTCAGTACTACCTCAGGAAGAAGAAACTTGATTCTTGACGGGTTTACTAATAAAATTTCATTGTTTTTGGTGCCACACTGGGGTAGCAACAAAATTAAAATTTGGTTCTGGTTGCGGGATATCTTTAAACCATAGGATATTAAACTCCTCATTAGTAGTTTATGCTCAAGGCAGTATCGAAATACTTATAGTATTGCGGTGATCAAAACGTCTTAGCGGATACTCAAGCTACACAGCATGTTGCTTGTGTAATTGAGAGAGTGTGAACTGGTGTTTGAGTTTGTTGATGGAAGTATTAATTAGAAGGACCCAATTTTGTGGCTGAAATTAATTTATTCATACGTATGCTTATACGTCTGGCACCACAGTCCATAATGATTTTTTCACAAAGTGAAACACTTTTTCATCATGAATATTGTGTCAGCAAAATTAAGCTTCTGAGAATAATAACTAAAATGCATGTTTGTATATGAAATATAATACAGGACACAACAATTCCAAATAGTTGTCAGTTAATTTAAAGTGTTGACTGTCCCTGTTTCTACTGTACGTCGGAAATAGATTGCACAAGTAGCAGTATATTCATGGTAAAACAAATACATTTGCAGGATACGTTGAATGCCAAAGCACTGCAGATGTCGACATTTGAATGCGAAGTATTTCATTTTTTGTAAATGGTTGTAAAAACTTGCGAGGTGTCCAACAATTAACAAAGTGTTGAACGATAAATTTTGTAGAAAGATAGCAGACGTACACAATTACAAAGACAATTGACTCCAAGTGTAATACTATCTACAGAATGCACGCATATTGTTGGCAAAGATATAAACACGTTATCTGCAGAAAGGAATTGTAGAAGTAATTTGCTAAGCCGATCAATTTGTGGTAAGGCTCAAATAGAGCTAACGGGGTGGATTAAAAGAGGCCACAAGAAAAGCTGACCAAAGTTTTACTCAGAATTTCCCTTTTGTCTAATTTTGTGATGGTCAGTTGCGCTGAAGGATTGAACAATGACTTAGAATCCAAATAGAAGTTATCCAATTGATTGGCGCAGTAGCATTACATATTTAATAATAAACTTTTAGTGAAGCTGCAAAACTGTAATCACCATGCCTCCAGGAGGACAATTAGTTTAACCAATTGAGATCAAACTATGAAAAACATTAGCTGATTACCAACTACATGCTTTCTATTTTTCTCAATTCGCAATTTGAGTGATTAAAAAAATACAGCTCATGGACGTTGTAATGTTGGTATTCATTGTTGTAGTAAAGCCCTTATCATTAGTAGCCCAGAAGTCGAAAACCCCACTTTATTACAATTTATCCTTTTTGATGTAGAGTCAAAATACTGGTTTTTATTTACGTGCCCCCTAGAGACTAGTGGTGTCAACCAATTGGTGATACGCGTGTTTTAATTACTTACATTACTTACAATGAGCCGTTGATGGTATATGACTAGTGAAAAATAATATCTAGGAAAGTATCGAACAGAGTTAAAATACGTATATAGCAGAACATCAATTATGACAACGAAAACGTGTCCAATATGCACCAATATTATAACTAGAACAATACGGCTATAAATAAATATAGCATATAAATTATCTGAATTGAACGAATGACGTTATTGTTTAACGTATTGTGTATTATAAGACTAAAGACGACGGCCCGCGTATATTGTCTTTAAGCATATTTATTTTTATTGATTACCGATGAAAGGAAAAGAAGACATACTATATTATCGTTCGTAGTGGTAAAGGTTTCACTCAAAGTAAAAGGAATTTGTTCAATATATATTTTACCCGTGTAGTGACATCGTTACCTGGCCAATGTCATGAGCATTAAATAAAACACACATTAACCTACAGGTTTTGCACACAGTCGACTGTTAATGTCAGGTTGAGCCCATTCTATGAATCGGGTGCTGAAGCCCTTTTTGCATGAAAAATTCCTGTTTTTTCGGCGCATTTCGGCCCGTTTGTCCTCACGTTGAGGTACATGATGCTTTTGACGAACATGTATTGGATTGTCGGAGTTGCTTCCTGTTACATCAGCACCAATTCCGTTCAATCCACCATCCTGTTGGAAAGTAATGATCGCATATTGGTTCTATATACCCCGTTTGCATGTAAAGTTGAAATTTTTTAAGACGCCTGGGCACCACCCACACGGATGAATACGGAATTTTTTATCATGGTAGTATTCCCCATAAATCAAATGTACTATTTATGTTTGTTCCAGATTTTTAAACGTTGACCCGTGCCTGTGGTAGATTCAACATTAAGATGTAAACTCCGTTGCATATCTTTGTGAACAGTGATATACGGCCCATGTTAACTGCGCATTTTGAAAACCGTGTAATTTACTACGTACTCGATAAACTTGTCTGAATTTTTGTGTCCCGG
>JAHZNE010002239.1:0-20821 GCA_027744055.1 Callyntrura sp. NNG-2020
CCGTCCGGCCGGTGTATCCGCGATAACTCTTGAAGGAAAGCGAATTTCAAAATTCTTTTTGGCAGGTAGATAGATTGGGTCACTGGATCGGATGAGTTCGTAGATGGGCTTTGGAGGTTTTAACGGATAAATATGTTTCAGTGGAAACTACACCTAATGAAAGTTTACCTAACGGAAATATTCTGAGCATACCCTGCTTTGTATGTAAATGTTATCAAGCTCATTCGTTTATGTACTGATTTCATTGACTGTATAATAAAAATTTCGAGTATATCAGTTGCCGCATTTTTACGCAAAATGTTGTTCCGACATAGTCAGTCCTGAAGGCCGCAAGGACACTTTGCACACACAGTTTGCTAAAACTGTTTTGGTCATTTCCACTTTCCAGCGATTGTGACCAGATTCTGAATTCTTCAGTTTGATTGGTGCAATGGATATGGTGTGATTTATATTAACAAAGCATAACACTACGTTTATTGTAATTTAAGCTTTATTTTGTTTGTTCATATATATCTGCTATGATTTTTTATTAATCTCTATAGCATTTAAATTTATGAATGTATAGTTTAAGTATAAAAATTATAACTCATCACAATATTAAAAGTTTGATTTTTAAAGTAGTAGTTCGTAATTAGTACACTTATTTTATACAACATATGCAACTTGTTATTAAGAATGATATATATTATGCATTTCCTATTATTATGTGGATCTTTGTAAATGCGTTGTTTTCAAATTCTGATTTCATAGGTTTTTTTGTGTCGATGTATTTTTGATTAATATTTTATATTATAAGAATAGACCCAAAGTTCATTTTTTCTAGAACAGCGTTAACTTTTTTTGCTTTTGCTAGTAACAAGGAGTTTTTACGAATGTGCCAGTTTCTAAATCCTTGGAGAGGCACATTTCATTATTAAGCAAAGCAGTAAAAATAAACCCATACCTAAAGAAATAACTTACACCACAGTAAAGACATAGCAAACTGATTATACATGCTATATTGAAAGTAACAAAGTGCATCATCATGCACCTTATTTCCCGTGACACCCGTGTCATACATTTTACATCTAGATTGTTGTAGAAATGCTAATGCCAATAGAAGAGAATAGTGTTCGAACTCATCTCCTACAAATTGAAGACCCTGTCACGAAACTGTGTATTTCTTTGTTTAAAAATGTTTGTTTTTTATGGTAGTGGTGTTGCAGAATGCCTCGTTGTTGCCCCCGGCGTGCTCCTTGAGAAGAAGTGTATTTTTTAAGTATTGGGTAAAGCACGCCACCACCAGAACCTCGTTGTTGCTCATACTATTCGGTCGTGCTGTTCAGCACATATTTTGTGTCCTCGGGACAAATATTGATTTTGTGGTCGTTTGACCAATTGTAGTTATTTAATTGTTCAGTTAAATAAAGTTGAAGCTTAAATAGAAAATTACTGCTTGTTTTGTCGTGCTGAAATCACTAAAGATCAATTCATTCTCGATCCTGTGATCCGAAATTCTTCTTTGTAAAAGTGAGATGCGAGTTTTGGGGAAAATGCACATTTGAAGTTTAATTATTTCATAAAAACGCTCCCTTATCTAACAAGCCCTATATTGCAAAATTAAAATTCAATTTGCATACGAAAGCGGTTAGTATGCAGATTTCAGCAAATAATACAAAGTAATACATAGCCAATGGCAAATGTATAGCTTGGCGAGGGCTATGTGGTGACCGGTTCCCCGAATAAACCTAATAGAGGCAGAACTAATTGCATCGTCAAGTTGCTCGGTTTTGAGTCTTATGTCGTTGAGATTTCCAATTTCATCAGTAAACGTTCTCGTTCTTGGAATGTAGTTCAGAATTGCAAACAGAATATATAGCAGAGGGCACCATAGTATGCTGTTAAAAACACAACTTCAGGTAAAGGCTCAGATTTAAAATCCTTATACTCCGTGGAAAGTGTTATTACCAGCCTACAAACAAACGTATTTGATTATTAGAAACAATATCGCAACTATGTTTATTTTACTAATATAGGATACCTCATTTTCTCCAGTTAGGGACGGAAATATTTCACAGTTAACAGGCAAATAATTCAAATTGCTTAGCGCAATTCTATTTTAACACAGCAGACCATTTTAAACTGCCATATAACAGCCAGGTGCAACTAATTTAAAAAAAAATAATATACTGCACTATTACTGGTGTTCTAACTACTAACACTCCAACCGGCAGAAATGCTTTGCTACTGATAATAGTTATTGCTATGCTTTTGCTTTTAATTGTCTAATTTATGTGACTATCCATAACTGAAGCAGAAATCATTAAGACGCTTCTTATTTCTAGTGCTGGTAATGCAGATGACTCGCGTCCCAAGGTAGTTATTCGTCAAGGTTGCGGTAAGTGCAAGATGTCAAGGAGGTCCGAACTTCCTAAATTTACCAATAATGTTCCCGAATTGTAAACAAATCTATGTGTGGGTTCCAGCCAAGAGCTCTACTGTGTTTTTAAAAGCAGTTTTGCGATTTATGGCAAGAGTTCGTCCTTCAGTACGGAGATGCCCAAAAATGGAGAGATTCCGGACTCAGGTTGCTTATCAAAGTTAAGAAATCGATGTACCACGCGCTCATTTTCTTCAGTATTACAAAGTACACAAGAGCGACGCATTTTGAGTTAGTTTTGCTTTTTTCTTTTTGATCTGAAGCAATTTAATTAAGCTACTATTTCAAAAAAGGAATATCTGCCGAAGTTTACTGTACAGTACAAATATAATTAACATGTTTGCAACATTCCCAGCTGCATAGAAATGAAAAGGTGGTATTATGCGACGATGGTAACAATTATTTTATTGCAACCTGCACTGCAACGCACGGGCAGGCTATACATGAATGCATGGTTCGAAGTCAATAGCCTATTTATAATTTAGCAATGTGAATTTAAA
Source organism: Callyntrura sp. NNG-2020 (assembly GCA_027744055.1). Classification (NCBI taxonomy): domain Eukaryota; kingdom Metazoa; phylum Arthropoda; class Collembola; order Entomobryomorpha; family Paronellidae; genus Callyntrura; species Callyntrura sp. NNG-2020. The sequence goes on from JAHZNE010002239.1 coordinate 2,920, forward strand.
ATCGCAATATATTAAATCTTGTAAGAAGATAACATTTTACATTATTATCTGTGTTAATGATAAGAAAACGGTAACGAGTTGTATAAACTTTTATCTCTATTCGCCTAAAATATTTAACCAATCTATCGTGCAGTTTCTCCAAAAAATGGAAATTGGTTTAATTTCCAAATAATAATTTTACCGGAATATTTAACGATCGATAACATGTAGATTATTAAAAAAAGTGGTTTTCATTAAAAATGTAAATTTAACGCTTACATTAAATTAAATTAAGCATTAAATTACGCTAAGCATTACATTTAACGCAATGTAATGCTTAGAACAATTTAATTCGCTACTGTAACATTATAACTTCCTAATCGCCTTGCATTTATGTGTGTATAGCCAACAAAGAATTGAAAACGGTTATGAGTTGTATAAACGATGCTCTCTGTCTGCCCAAAATATTTAGCAGGTCCTTCGTGTAGTTTGTCCAAAAAAATGGAATTTAAATTTTGCACTTTGAAAAGGAATGACGACTTGAATAGGTTAAACGCCAAAAAAATCTACCGGTGCACCACGGTGTTCAGTATAAGTTTTAGTCATTTTAAAAGTAAACATGACAGATGTAAACACTAGTAAAGCCGAAATATTAAAAAGTTCATTTCTTCAAAATGTGGTACAAAGAGTTTTCAGGGTTAACCGACCATCACATTAATAGTGTAATTTTTTTTTGTTTTTTGTAATTAACGCGTAAAACTGGAAGTAGTGTTTCAAGGCCCATCATAAGTTACGACATGTTGTTCCATCTTCAAGACACAAGTTTTGTATTTATACCTATTTCGTTTGGGTATTTATCTTCAAATTTAAACAATTTGGAGGGCCATTTTGCGGCTTTGATCATCCAAAATGGCCGATGGGTATTTGTAGATACTCTAGTAAAGGTTGGAACTAAAACATCATCCCTTCGTCGGGTTTGATTGTTTCAATCACTTATTGCTTCTTTTTTGAAAAAGGACTGAAATTTTGAACTGGTTGGGCCATTGCAATTTCATAGATTCAATCAGTAGTCATAAGTAACTAGTAAGTTAAAATTTAAAACCTTTTGAACCTTTACATTGCCTGATTTAATTTGTTTTTATTTGTCTGCAGCATCAGTAATAGATGTACCCTTCCAGTTTTATGGATTTTACACCAAGTCGTTCTGTCATCTAAATACACTTTACATTTAAACCACCTGCGCTACTCGTACTCATGGTTCACGGACACAATCATCATTGGAGGGGCTCCCAACGGATTGCAGGGGAAGCAGATGCCAGAGATAATGACACGACCGCGAAGCTACTACGGACGGTAGTAGCCCCAAATTACTTAGAACACGCACACCACCTACAGACAATACATTACCATTATTATTATTTTTCCTTTTCGTTCTAATATTGTATTAGTTTTCCATTTCCTTTTTATCATGATGTAACAAACCAAAAGCGAAACACACATTAATCGTCATGCATCACACCTACAAATTACACACATTAAATTTTTCATTCTATTCATTTTCGCACTGTATTAATTTTCCATTTCACTTTACTCATGATGTAACAAACAAAAATCAAATTAACTCAAATACAAAGATAAAGCGCAATTAAATGACGCCATTAAATCACGCCATCCAGCCAACCACAATCCTAATCAAATCTTGTCTCTAATTCTGCTTTATTTCCTTAAGGTACATACCCATTTGTACTTTTGCATCATTCATTGACATGCATAAACCTTTTGCATAAAATAGGACGCCCGGGTCAGTTATTACTTTAGAAGCTGTGTAGGTCCGACGAAATCAAAGTTTTGTGGAGTTTTAGCTTTTGTGATCAGTAGATGTATTTATTGAACAAAAATAAATGACAATAAAAAGTATCACTTATATAGAACTTTTGGTATAGAACTAATGTCAGGTTTAGAGCAGAATAAAAGTCTTCTTTCTTCTCAAGTACTAACAAATTTTCACACTTAAATCGAACTTTCTAAACTATCCGAATAAAACCAAGAAAAATGACTGCCATTCACTGAATTCCATAAAAGCTGCCGCCGTTTTTATGGAATTGGCTTCTGCTTTTCTTCATCGCATTCATCCAAGCACACCGTAAGTACTTTAGGCTTTGTAAATTTTTTAATTTCCTGCTAGTTCTGCCACCTTTCCAAAATGATCCTTGCACAAGTTTGATAATTCAACAGCGGTAGATAGACAATTACGAATGGGGCATTTGTGTATGATGTTTTTCGATCAGAAAGAAATTATACCCAAGAATGGTAGAACACTACACTATAGTTACTACGAAGCAAGCTACGTGCTTTATTGTGTTGTGTATTGTGTACGTACCTTATATTTATTCTTGTATAACAACTCTCCAGTTGCTTTCATCTGAATGTAAACAATTGATGCCTTGTATTGGTGCGTAAAAGTGCCGCCCATGTGGAATTCTACAAGTATGCGTATCCACATTTTTTCATAAAAGCATGCCGTGTTTGTCGTCGCATCCCGTTTCAGCGCAACTGCAACAAAGGCATTTTTAAAAGCCGCGAGGGTTTCTACGAAAACGTAATTGAATGATGTTATTTTATCATATCTTATGATCTTATCATGATGTTCTTATGCTTGCGTTGTCGAAATATGTTGCTCGTAATTTACCAGCTCCCTTTGTTGACTTTTCCGGAGCGATGCATTCTTGCTTTCCACAACAAAATGCTTCGTTGCTTGCGCAAAGTGCGTTGTTTGGACAACCTCCAGATCCGCAGGTGAAGAAACAGAATCCGTTGGCAAGAAGGGTTACGCGGAGGGAGGTGCCGTTGCCAAATGATGTCACCCTATATTCCCCGTCGATTGCTTCAAATGGTGACGCCTTTATTGCTGCAAGTAGTTTTTTCCGGTTTGCAGTTACACCAATGCTGTTTTGAGGCAGGTTGAACTCTTTACGTAGAACGTTGTAAAGACTTGAAATTGCTATAAAATTGAAGTTAATTATGACAATAGAATGAATAAGCTTATAGAGTTTGGAGAGAGATGAAAATGTAAAAAAATTTAGTCTGCAAGTAACTTTAGGAGTAATACCATTGGTGAAAATTCCCTTCTTTTCAACTGGCGGCGGAACAGTTTGGAATTGTTTAACGAATTCTTCCAGATGCTTGCATGAATGGCACCCTCCAAAATAGGTTTCACACTGCATGACAGGGCATATTGGTACACAAAGGTCCGGGTCTAAATTAGAAGTGACAACAAAGCCTCGATACTCATGATGGAAACGTAACTCATAGTCAACTGAAAGGGATATTGCATTTAGTTGCTGCTTTTTTATTTTAGAAAATGCAGTATTCAATCAGTCAATTCCAGCGCTATCTCGAAGCGCTTTAATTTCCTTAATAATCATTTTCGAACTTAAAATTAAATTACATGAACGAATAATGAATATCGAATAACGAATAATGAAAAAATGAGTAATGAAGTAAATAAGTGAAGGAACAATGAATGAACAAATGCACTTTTCAAATTCACATAATCCGCATTCAATTCCCGCGCGAGAGAAGCTGGAAAGAACGACTGCGCTGAAAACACAACATAACTTTAAAGCATTCACATTCATCGCAACAAAACTTTTGAACTTTACATTCATCACAGCAAAACTTTTGAAGTTTACATTCATCACAACAAAACTTCTTTAAAACTTCTTTAAAACTGTAAAACTTCTTCATTTCGTATTCGTAAACGTATTCATTTATTTGTCTTTTTTGTATTTAACTTTTCTTCAAAATGGATTTGACTCAACATTTGGCGGAACTTTCATGTATTTATCACGAACTAGCTTTTACTTGTCCGATGAAAAAGCGGACGAAATAGAGCCGGTTATTAAATAAATTAAATTTAAATCGTTTAAAAGTTTTTTTCGTAATTAATTAGTGATTCACGTACTAATTAGTGGTTTACTGTTTTTTCCTGCAGGAGTTAAGGAAGCACTACCCGAAAGTGAAAATTGTTACCAGTCAACATGTGGTTGAAGACGCTGGGAAACATATTTATGTTGGCGACGTACCTGGCGACATTGGCGCCCCGACGCGTGCATTGTTAGTAGTCATTATTTTCATCATTAATTAAATTATTTCATTAATAATTGAATTCGTTTCGTTTTGTTTCGTTTCGCTTACACATTCTACAATTTTCTCGTTAACAGGGGATTTGGTGTTCGCGTACTCCGCGCGCTGCTTGAAGATGACCAAAAATTATTTCAGGTCAATGGTCATTCGCACTTGAAAAGTCTGCTGTTGTCTGGCCAGTTATTTTATGCAAAAAGTAAAGATGCCGTCGAGATGATTGTCGAAAACAACGGAATTGTAACACAACGCCGATGAACCTGGTGCAATTTTTGTTTTGCAGACAAAAATTTCATCCCTTGCCGAGCTTTTGGAGATGCAGCGCGTCAGAGAAATCGCAACCCGATTAACAACGGAAGAACATTTGAAAAAGTCAATAGAAAATGACTGCATGTTGGAAATTACTAATCCGGTCCCCATATTCCATGGACCGTACTTTCTTTTGGAAAGCTTAGGAGAGGAAACAAAAGTAGATATTCAGGAAGCTGGAGGCCAGGCGTACAATGGAAGGGATTTTTTTATTACGGAACGTGTCACCTCGTTGGCGTCGCTCATCATTTTGCATCATTTGCCGAAAGACAAATCGTTCGTGTAAAAACTGGCTACATTGCTGACTGCTTAAAAGCTGACACCATCCTACCAATTGAAGAGGAAACAGAGCCACTTGGTGAAGTACCAGCATTTCCTGAACTGATCTCACTTGATGGTATGAAATTAAGGCCCCTCCTGCTGGACCGAACCGAAGAACTGTACGAGGTCAATGAGGCTATAGGGGCACAGGGAATGCTTGCTACGAATGATGCAACGGAGGCATGTGGCATAATATCTGTACCTTTTCGTAAGGATCCGCTCCCCCTGCTGGCGTTGCTATACGAAACACATTATGTCTCACTCTGCTAATCAGCTCTATAGGTCCACATGAGTGCTCGTACGCCCACAAGTGCTACTATTTCGGAGAAAGCATTGTCGAGTCGATAGGCGTAGTGAAGATCGTGGGTGTAATTGCAAGTGATAATGAAAAAAATTACCCTAAGTCTTGTAAACTTGATGGAGAAACATATGAAGGATGACGGTAGTGAGGTCAGAAAGACAGGCATTGTTATTTGGGATGGTAAAACCGACAAGGAAAAGGTTAAAGCGTTGTTGGAGAGCGAAGATTTTAAAGGGTCCGGATTGCAGTTGATATTGACGAGTTTTCTCTAACGTTTTGAGCAGTGGTGAAGTGGTAGACTTTCAGGACCATTTGTACAATGTAAACTTATGATATGTAACATTTTCCCTACAAAGTCTCACTGCTGTATGCGCTCCTTTATGTCGAGGACAAGATAAAGTACGAAATTCTACTGGTAGACTTTGAATTGAATTACAAATTTCCACGCATTTTGCAAAAACCATTCTGCTCCGTTAAATTTCAGCGTCTCCGTTCTCCTGTCCGCCATTGTAAGAATCCGAAAAGTCCAACCCCGCCAGTTGGCTAGCCCGTATGTGGTTGTTTTATGCACCAAGAGTGAATGCTACTGCAAAGAAGCACTCCAATTTGACGGAATTCGCATTCTACATGCCCACTCTTCCAGCCCGTTTCTTGCTCATAAGAACGGCGAAAGAGGGATGAAATATGTTAATTAAAGCAAATGGCGAACATGATGAGGAATATTTTTATAACACAAATAGGAAGTGCCCCTGGTCTTCATTCGCCATGGCATGTATTCGGGAAAGTTAAAGATACAGGCTAGAAGCAGTAATGTAATGTCCAGTGTGACTCAGCGGATGACTTGAAAAGGCTTATCGACGACGAGCTGGTGAAGTCGGACAATTCCGTACAACTCGCCGGGGATGGGTATATTTTATGCGCCAGTTGCTTAATCAAAATGAAAGAAAAAATGAAAACGGTTGAAGTGTTATCCTGTAATGGAGTTACTCTGGAATGCAAACGGTGCAACAAGCAGGACAAGACAGCATTTCTTGTTTACTAGGAAGTATTAGTAGTAGTATAAGTATTTTTAAAAGTTGCAAAACTAGTAGTAAAACTAGTAGTGAAAGTGTTTTTATTTAGGTCAAGGACAACTGAATCTGAAAAATTATTTATTATTAATTATTGTAATTGTTTGGAAAAATTAAAATAGTTTCATTACTAATGGTTTTTGAATACTCGACCCTTAACTTCGTACCTTCATTAATAAACTCTTTAAAGCTAAACATTTCACAGGTCTTGTTCTTTTCCAAAGCCCTTTTGCCCTTCTTTGCTGGCGGTTCTTCCGAGGGTTCTAATTCCAGCTTCAAAGGCTTAGGTTCCAGCTTTTCAAGTTCCTCCGGGTCCTCCGAATTCTCCGGTTCCTTACCAGGTTTCAAACAATAACATGACGAGGGGTTGGGCGCAACAGAGCATCCTAATTAAACAACACACACAAAACACACTTCATCATTTTATCAGTTCATCAGTTCATCAGTTCATCATTTTATCAGTTCATCATTATATCAGTTCATCAGTTCATCATTTACCTTTCTTGGCGCAATGAAGTGCACATACACGTTTGTCACTTTCCCTACTGAAGAGCATTCCATCTCTTGGAGTTGAGTTGAGAGTTGGAAACAAAAGGCACCACTTCTTAACTGATCCACTACTCCTTTCTTCAGGTCATTTATCTGCTCCTGAGTAAGAACCGACTTGACAATTTCAGCTGATTGAAAAGCTTTGACTGTTGCAAAAATAAAAACAATTGACGACAACAGCAACTAACAATTAATATTTGAGTTAATTGATACTTAAGCCCGATTTAATTGTTATTGATTAATTGAATTAAAGAACAGTGCAATTTAATTGTTATTTTCAATTGAAGTAAAATTGTCCAGGTGCTAGACTGATGTTTGTTGTAACCTGCATCCTGGAGATATTTTGCTCCGTCAGTTGGAATCAGGTAGCCGGCATAACGTTATATGCATCAGCCATGATTTTAAAACAGATGATAAGATAAACAGTACTTTATATATAATTAAATGTAAATAAAAAGTTCATATACAGCTACACTTTTATTACTACACTTTTATTTGTAATTTATTATTTTAAAAAGCAATTTAAGGAAATATTAAGCAAGGAAATATATCAGTAATAAGGAAATATTTTCAATAAATATTTCAATTCCGCACTACTCGTCGTGCTCGGAACACAACCGGAACGCAACGTAACGGATGACGCCACAGTCTGGGAAAAATTCTGTCGTAGAAGGATGTTGGCAGATGAAACGTTTAATTGCTGGGCTCTCAATGGTTGAGGCAATTTCCAGAGCGTGAACTTTTTTCTCGTTTTTGAATTTCGCGGTAACAGAAAATTTTCCAAAAGTGTACGTCCATCTTTTCCACCGGCAGAAATGTAGGTTAATGCCCTTTTCCAGCCGTCAGCATTTTCTCCATAGCATTGTTCCTCTATAATTCGGAGGATGAGTAAGCTGCCCATTTGCCCAACAGCTATCAGAAAATTCAAATGCATTAAATTTTGTTTTGTAAAAATTGTTTTCATTCATTTCGCTGTAAATTTTATTTAGCTTACTTTGTTTCAAGCTTCCTGTTTGTGGTATTGTGCATAAAGCTGTCTTGTCATCCGTAATGACGGCTTTGCCAATGCACAAATAGGAGAAGCAATACGGAATGAACGTACCGTCTTTAAGTGCCAACACAGGAGAAAAGCTGCTTTCGTTTAAAAAAATTACATCCTGTGGCAGGTGAGCAGGTTTTCGCCGAAGTGAGAATAGAAACTGTGCAAAAAGTGTAGCAACTGTGGATTGGCTTACTTCCGACTCGTTTGTTGAATTCTGGAGAGAGAAACGACTTTATGCTATCCGCAAAACCACGCTGAACGGCCACAAGTGCGAGAATCCGTTTATACTCTAAAAAGAGACATTTTCATGTTCATGTTCTTCAAGGTCTAAACTTTTTACGTATTTGTAAATCTGAAAAATCATCACCATCTGCTTCGTCCACATCAATCTGCTGCAGTTTCTCCCGTTTGTTGAATTTCATCATGTCCAGGATGTCGAACTCTTCGAACTTGTCGAACGGAGACTTTCTACAGTTCTGTTCTGAACGGAAACTTCGAGAATGAACTAGAAAAACACAAGATAAACACTGTTGAGCAACTGTTATTTACCCTGCAACTCTACATGAACAACTGGAAATTGTCAGTAGCACCAGGTTTACTTATCGTACGAGCGGATCCCGACAAGATGACACTGATAATGGCTAATGGTGAAAGAGAGTATAAAGTGTGCTGGTTTCGGATGTGCAAGAATTCGTCTGGAAAGAATAAACTGCTCTTATGCGACGAACACGGAAGAGCTCACATGAAGCAGAAAGACGAGGAGAAACAAGAATTTTCTAATCGAGTTGGTAAGTAGCAGATCTCGATCAGAGTTATCTCCTACCTCGTGTGGTACCTTGGTTGAAATTGTAATTTTAATTTAGTGTAATTCTTTGCAGTGTTTAAGCAGTTGAACAAGTTATCCCTGCAATCAAGCCCCGAGCACACGCCTTCGCAGTTTGAAACTTTAAATAGGCAATGGTCCGTCGTTGACTGTTTAATGATTGCACTTAGTATAATGGGAAAGGACACAGAGTTTATCAACCCATTCACGGATATTGTGGGTGAACTTCGTGATGATAAAGGCTTGGCTGCAGCGCCCCCTTGCGGATTTTTAACTTTGAATTTATACATAGCAAGTGGGGCTCAAATTTTATACACAGATACCCTTAGTCAAAGTTCGAATCTTTACTCACCATCACCTATCTCGTAGACCTCAAGTGCTATCGAGATGGGGTATTGGACATTTTACTTGCAATAATAGGGGCTTTAATGGTATTTGAAGATGGCATGGCTACAGCGCCCCCTTGGGGTAGAAAATTGGAACTAATTCTTTTACTTTAAATTTGGCTCCAATTTGGAGGGGTGGTCGTACGATTATAAGTTTGCTGGCTTTTATTTTTTTACAGTAAAGTAGTAAGCCGCTTTCTTTACGTGTATTCATTTGTGAGTGTCCCCAAAGAAAATTTGTTCAATTTGGATTGGAAAGTAGGAAGGTATTCTTCGACAGTTGGCGTCTCTTCACGTGTCGTTTAAGCAACCAGCATATAAGTACAACAGGTTGTCTACTACATGTTTCTTGTGTTTCTTCTCCTTTTGTAAATGATTTATTATATACGAATGTTTTAATGTACGATTTAAAATGAATAAAAAAAAACAATATCGTCCAATTGTTTGTTTGCTACGTTTTAGGTGTACATTAAACGTCGACATGGTGATTGGTCCTTGGTTTTATGGTGTGCACGTATGTTTGATGAAGATGTCGTGGTCGTGGCAAACCAATAATGTAATGAAATCTCATATGACCGGAGTGAGAATGATAGTTGGTCGCTCGACTCGGTCATGTCCCCAGTTGTCCAGTTAGTTTATGGTGTTTCTCTGCAATAACAAAGATGAGATTTAAAATTAAAATTCAGGTTTTAAAATGTTCTGAAATTGATATCTCTATGAAAACTTTCAGACGCTCACTGTTTTAAATACGATCAAGTTTTATAATTCGTCTGCAATTAAAACAACCGGTGCATGTGCCTGATAGCCTGATGTTGGGCGTATGTGTTATTGTGTGAGATGGTATTGTCATTATCAATGTACTATGCAGATGCATTGTTTGTTAGTCATTAGTGTAAGTGTAACTTGTACAGATTAGAAGACTAGAATCTTTGTAACGTACGAATAATATCAACAATTAAAATAGTCAAAAAGTAGCAAACAGCTTTAAACCATCGTTTCGCAATAAATATGTACAAGGGTAACGATTTTGAAGACGTCATGTTAGCTCTTCCCCCAGGTATAGGAGCTCCAACAGGATCTACACCAAATAGGCGAGAAATTAAGCGATACGATTATTTATTCAAGCTGATCATCATTGGTGACCCATCGGTTGGGAAGACGAATTTGACGATGAAGTATTGTGATCAAGATTTCAATGAGCATTACATGGCGACAATTGGTATGGAACCGGCGGTATACATGATTATATGCTACATAATAAGCTACTTACAAAGTACAAGTATGAAGTATGTTAGTTGTTTGTATGTAGATGTGTCCTGTCACTGTGTTAATGTATAGAAAACATAGTGGCCTATAATGTTTTTGCGGAATTTATAATTAAATCCTTTACTTTTTTCATAGGCATAGACTTCAAAATTAAAAGCGTGGAAGTCGGAGGTAGTCGTGTGAAACTTCAAATATGGTAACTATTATTTCATCCGACTTTCTTGTTTTTTCACGTTTTACACTGTCATCAGTTTACATTTTGTACAATGATGTTTATTATGGTTTATTGTCGCTGATTTTTAGGGATACAGCGGGACAGGAACGCTTCCAGAGTATCTCGAAGATGTACTACAGGGGAGCTCATGGCGTCATGTTTGTCTATGATGTGACCAATCGAAGATCATTTGACAGCGTTCGAAGATGGGTCGCCACTTATGAGGAAGCTAGTGGTAAGGTAAATTGCATGCAACACCATAGCTTATATGTAAGGTGCCGTCAGAACCTTTCCAAAATTTGGACAAAAATGTTTAACGTTGGAAAATAAAACATAGAATGATTTTGTTGCCGTAAAAACTCTAATTGTAGTTGAGCTTACTTTTTCCGCATTTACCCACTTTACTTGTAGTGTTTAAGTGAATCTCTGTATTAATCACGGTGTAAAAAAAAACCCACATGCGGAAAGTAAATTAAAGTCAAAAGTAGGTTAAATGTAGTAACTTTATTTTTATATAGGTGAGTCAGCTTCCGGTGAAATAACCAAAGTACTTGTGGCAAATAAGTGTGATGATACTGACCACCGCACTGTCACCACGGAGGCTGGAGTAACCGCCGCAATGACCTATGGTTTAAGGTACTTTTCTAACTCATTCTAATGAACTCTGGAGTGCCTATGAAACAGTCAAAACTTATACGTCTGAATATTTCAGATATTTCGAAACGTCTGCCAAAACCGGTTTCAACGTCGAGTCTGTATTCAGCCACGTGGCTAAAGACATACATCATCGAGTTGATAAAGAACGCAAAAATCAAGAGCTCCCTAAAACTGTGAAGTCTCGAATGAAGAAAAATCGTCAGCGCAAAGGATGGTCATGGTCGATGTGCACGTTGTTGTAAACACTGGAGAAAAATTGCATTAATTTAATTTTCAAGTCACAACGACATGTTTATTTACATGATGAACATTAGACGTAATAATATAATAATAATAATATCATGTATCGAATTAAATTAACTTCAGTGATTGTATTTGGTTTTTGCTTGTACATAGTGGTTCAAAGCCCAAAATTGTAGTAACATATGTACAACCAAAAGAATGGAAGGTTTATTGCTGTTTAGATTTTGGTGCCAGTTTTTATGTGTTCCATTTTATAAGCATCTGTCTACTCGTTAGAAATATTTGTACATACTTACTATGTAATTAGAATATACCATATACCAGAAAAGCTTATCGTTTCTTTTCTTTAAAGTTTTACTACAACGTTTAATGTCTATTTATGTGGAATTAAGGCACATTATTATGTGCCTTCCACACATGCGTGGGATAATGTCATAGTCATACGATTTGTTTACGTATTATGTATAAGCGGTCTTCGGACAGTTGCCTTTCAAAATAGTTCCTTTAATGGATGAATTTAAAATGAATAGAATGACTCTTCCCTTGCCGTGGCAAGACGAAGAATATCAAGTAACAACTTTTGAATCGACTTTTAAATTTTTATTAAAAAATAATAATGAGTAACTATTTCTGAAACCGGCGAGCCAAATTTCGACCATCTTCTAATTATTTTCTAAATTAAAGCACTTTTAGAGAATGGGTAATTTGTATTAACGCGAAAAATTTTAGGTCCAAAAATAGCACCAGTCCGGCGGTATGGACCGGCCAACCCCGAACCGTAAATACACGCTGGTGCTCACATACGTGCTCCTAGGAACTTGACACAAAAAATCAAGCAAAAAATGAGGAAAAAAGGGTTGTTTTTGGATTTTTGAAATTCCATCAAATACCCGAGATATGAGCGTTACTAGATTGGATCCACGTAACACAGATCTTCCGTGTTACGGTCGGAAGGTCGGAATTTGGCTCGCCGGTTTCAGAAATAGTTACTCTAATATACTTTTGTGTTCAATTCAAAGTTCAAAACATTTGCTTTGTTAAATGAAGAGGTCTTCGCCTCCCTCGTAGATTGATCCAAGAAGCTTTAAACTTGCTTATGTAGCTTGATCCATTAGTCAATTGGTTTCGGTTTGTTAGAAGATGTTTAGTTTAACTTTTGCCGTTGAGGATGATTTCTTTGTTATTAGAGTCGTTATGTTACCTTTCCCATATACCATATTTGTTAATAAAAGACTTGTTTACTTATTGCTAATAATCTTTCAATTGGCATTTCATCATTTGTCAGGTTTTACTTCTCACGATCAGAGAGCAAAACTTCCTCTTCCCTTCAACTGTAAGTGCACCTTCCCAGTTCAGTGCCTAATTCCTAAAATGTTCCAATCTTTTTTTTTTCAAAGTGCTTTATTGACATGAAATGGAACAACGTAAAGCAATGAGCGATAAATACCAATCCTGCAATGTGGAACAAGTCCAAAATGGTACATTGAGAATGACACTAGACTCATTTTCACCATTGAAGCTGCTTGCCGCACCCAATCGTTCTGTGCTAGGAGTAAATAAGTTAGCTACCTCTCAAAATGTATTTAAAGGTTATTTTCAAATCACTAATCACGGCAAGCAGCTACTAACATACAAGGTGGTCTAGAAGTTTAACCAATTTGAACTAGTACATGTTATGTTGTAATATTCCATATTGAATCCTTTTTATATTTTTTCAAGATCATGACCAAAGTTAAAGCAAAGCTAGCAGTTAAGCCATCTTCTGGATTCCTAACGCCAGGCGAAACTACCAAACTACACGTTCAAATCAGAAATATGCATCTGGATAACAATACGGTTTCAAAGGGAATGTCGATTTTAGTTATTGCCACATCCTGTAAAGTGATCCTAGCGAACTGTTCAATAAATTTACATACGTTTTGGAAAGTAATAAAAGATTTAAGAATTTTTCTAAATTGGTTATACGAATATCTAATTTTATCCCCCAAAACCACCACCTTTAACAAATTTCTATAAACAATTCTTTAGAATTTAATGCAGTGTGGAAGCACTTCCTTCGTGGAGATGTTAGAAGTAAACAAGTTCCAGTTTTATACACAACAAGGAAGTCCTTTGGTATTCCAGGCGAGAGCTAATAATCATTCAAGAAGACTCAGGGAAACGGTAGGAGGAAGCCACCGGGTCTCTACAAACGCAATTAATAACAATCTTGTGGGTCAAGACGATTCTGGGTCATCATCCAGCCATTTGATGCTGCAGACCGATTCGGAGGAAAGGTTCCCGGATGAAGCATCAGGGGATTGCTCCTCGCAGTCAGCAGCTAGTGGTACTATCTCAGACAATCATACATATCGTAAGACTAAGACTATTAAAACCTCAGGATTAGAGTCTATTTCAAAGACACTGAGATTAAAATTGTCTACCCAACAAACCCAATCTCATAAAAGCGTAGGGCATTTTATCTCTTATTTGTTGTTATTCGGTTTCGTGCTTGTACTCTCCTTTGTGTTCTTTGGTTTGCTCAAAGTGGATTTAAGTATTTTTAATGCTAGTGACCACTTGAAAGATGCTGGAAGCTAATGTGTAAGTTTGTTCATCTCCCAAATAAAGATGTCTATGCCGATAGGCAAGAAAAGAAAATGTGTTATAATAATCTATAAAATATTAATGTTAAGAAGAAACATATGTAATTAAAAGTTTAAAAGTTTATTGTTAAAAGATGTGACCGCAAACGTATTGTTAGCAGACTAGAGCACCTGGCATGTACGGGTAATTTTATTCATGACACCTCACATGTATTTTTGTCATAACCTGAAGGTCAGTTTACCTTCCGCTTGGGAACTGCAGCGCGGGTTCCACGGCAAAAACGGGTAAATACCTTGTAGGTTATGTACACCATGGATGATGTTATGGAAAGAGCCAGTAGAAGAACAAATAACCACACATCTAACTGCCGCTTTTTCCACCAAGATTGATGCACATTGTGTGACCGTAGAAATTCAGTGGACTCCTGACGAAGTACATACTCAGTCCACCAAACGGCGGTGTCCAGGGGTTTCATGGGACGGTCTAAAAATTGCTTATTGACTCGCTTGGCGGCTTCTTTATAGGAATTGTCAGTTATTACTTTACGAATATTGTCTACTAGATCTTCCTCTTTAAGGGCTGTGATTTCCATCTTGATGCCGAATCCCTTCTTTTCTATCAATTGAGCATTATAGTCCTGTTCGGAGAACATGGGAAAGCAAATCATTGGTACGGAACTGTAAATACCTTCATTAACTCCACCGATACCCGAATGGGTTATGAAAGCGCGTATTTTGGGGTGTACTGAAACAAAAGATAAAATTAGACATGGCAATTTTTGGGCCTTAATAAAAGATAACGGTCAATCAAGCAAGTGTTTTGATTGTTTTGATCAAACATATACTTACATAGTAAATCCTGCTGGGGCAACCACTTTTCTACCAGAATGTGTTTCGGCAGGTCCTTTGGTGTTTTATTCAGCTTCCAAATAAATTGAATATTGGGGAACTGCTTCAGTGCCCGAATGAATGTTTGCTGGACCTCTTCTGGGAAGGTGAGGAAGTCAATGAAAGAACCGAAACTGATGTAAATGAAGCCTTCTTTACCTTCATTGATAAAATTTTCCATGTCCTACAAAGGTGACGCCCTCCAAATGTTAAAACTAACCAAACTTAATCTAATTTATTGTGTAACAGTTATTGTTTTCTGTAATTGATTTTACTTTTGGGAGTGGTTTCCGTTTCTCCACCCACGATATCCCTCCAACAGGCACCACATTAGGAGGTAGCGCTCGTGGAAATTCTTGAGCCGGATGGATGTTTAGAAGGATCAGGTTTACGTTCCTTTCCAACTCTGCGATACTCGGCATATCTTCACTTTTCAGTCCATCCCTCGTTATTCTTTCCAACGCTGGTAGGTAATACCACTGTCGGACCATTCTCCAAAAGACAGGCGCCACAGCGGAAATTACCCGGTGGGTGAAACTCATGTCTATAGGAATACTAAACATGACATCGGGAATAAACGAACTCTCATCTGGCGTTCCCAAGGCCTCTATGGCCCATGGGAGGACGGTGGAAATACTGAACAGCATTGTTTTTGCCCCGTGGGCGTGTGCTATCCCGTATCCACATTCGTTAAATAGTCCGTCCATGATAACCAGGTCAAACTTGGAGCCTGTCTCTAGCCACTCCATGAATTTCGGGTCGGTGTATAATTGGTTGCAAACTTCAATACCAAACGTATGAATAAATACACTCATCAAAGCACCTGTTCCGGAATTCCTCATGTCGTAAAAGTTGACCCCACCCCCACGACCATCCGATCCATTCCTCATGCTGTTAAAATAGTCCGCCATTTTCTGGGGCACGTAATACTGGATAGGGGAATCTTTTTCTGCTGTATGTTCAAACTGTAGCAGAAACGTGACGTTGTGACCTTTGGCAGACATAGCGTTGGCCAGTGGCTGCATTGCAATGCGATGGCTAGGACCTCCAAAGCCAATGAAAAACAGGATATTCTCAGCATTTGCAACTGGAGACAACACTAACAATACTTGCACAGTTAAAATTACAGCGAGCGCAGTGTGTTCCATTTTATACTTTTTGCGAGAGGAAAACATTGTAAAAGTTTTTTTTAAATATTGAAAAAATTCGACTGATGCAGCTTTGAAATATTATTTATGGAAAGTTGTTAGCATGTGCGAGGGCAAGCTACATGTGACTTTCTGCCACTCACATTATTTGGTTGCTTAAATATCACAAAATTTAAAGTGCTATTATTGGCCATTGCACAATAGTGTCAATTACATAATACTAATTTCCCTGTTTCTCCAGCACTTCACATACACTTTTTATATTACCTACCTACTACTGATATCAATCAATTTAATCTGGATACTTGTTAAAATTACTGTACTTCGGTTTATTTTACAAGTGGAGAGGGAACATATAATATGCGTGTTATGCTGCAAACATTTAAAAATGAATGGGCGAATGTTTTGGGAATTCGTATTATGGAGATATAAGTTACAAGCAAATGTCAAAAAGCATGGTTCATTTTAAGTGCCAGATAACAAGGTAAGGGATAACATACGATGATTTACAAATGCTACGATACTCGTATAGTCGTATGTGGGTGATAATTATTAGTTTGTAGGAGATATAAGATATAATAATAATAATAATGAGCCTGCTCCATACACGCTTAGGTTTAGTCTCGTCGATAGTCAGCCAAGGTCACTATTGTATTATTGTGTACATAATGGAACGACGACGACCACAACGAGGTGCATCTCAAAGTTATTGACTAATTTGTTCCACGATGATGCATGTTGCATGTTATACTTATTGTGGACTACTAAAACTCTAGTGTTTATGTTGGTAAAGACAGAATAAACCCAGCAAAGCTAGCTCATAGCGAAATGGCTTGTACCTTTAGAAAAAACACTGATTTACATATTTGAATTCGTCTCCTCTTACCCTGTGGCTCCTTGCAGTTCACCAAATCAATACGAAAGTTATTCAGAATATACCAAAAATATCGGTAAACGGTTGTAACGTTTAAGCGGTTTCGATTTGTAATAAACTAATTTCAAATTCCTTCTCAGCATAAAAAGTAAGCTTAAAACATGCTACTATATTGGTAACATTAATTTTTTTTAAAGCTGCAACGGTTTATAATGGCTGCCGTTGTCCGATCGATTTCAAAACACGAGCAAACGTCCTTAGGAGACGACCAATCATGGATTATGGATATTCGAAAACAGGTTTTAAAAATTTGCAACCGTTCGTGAGATATTTTGGGACAGACGGACATCGCGATTTTAATAGCTGGCTTTGCCAACGATGATTTATTTGCCATCACGTATTGTGTATGTTCATGTTCCCGTTCCAGTCTGTAAAAGTACCTGTGAAACCATGAAGCAATGCAATTTTGAATTTTGCTAGACACTACCAGGCTCTCGCCGAGTCAAACTCAAGCTGCTCATACGAGGAAACGATAAGGTACAATACGATTATGGCGATGACTATTGACAAAACAATCTGTCTCTTTCTATCTAATATTTTTAATGGTGTGCAGTAATGTTAGAATTTGAATGACAAGCAAAAATGTACCGGAGCCTTTTTTAAATTATATAGATATTGCCCAACAGGACAAATTTTTGTGCCCTACGTAATTCCTACATTTCAAAAGAGCGAGCCACCAGATAGTCGACAAGGTGTTTTTTCGTACTGTTTCATACATCCAAAGTCGAAAAATGTGGTTGATTGTTGTGTTGTTGACAGGTTTATTGAGTACTTTGATGCAGTACTACCACTCGAGAAAATGAGGGGACGACAAAAGAGCAAGATATATTTTGCTAGCCCAAATGCTGCGATCAAAAAGGACATAATTTCGAAATCCTACTACACGTAATTGTTTATTCATTTTTAGGCAAATAAAAACATTTAATTTTGCTTTTGCTTCACAGTGGAACTTGACTTTCTGCCACCGAAACAAAAGCGAAATATCTTGAATGTTACATACAAGCTGAAGGATGTTATGGAAAGAGTCAAAAGTAGAACAAATAG
>JAHZNE010002240.1:0-11692 GCA_027744055.1 Callyntrura sp. NNG-2020
TAAAAATTAAAAGTTGGCCAAATTGGCTCAAATTGAAAATACAGATGGGTCTAAAGTAGATAATTGATTTTACCTAGTTTGACACAGATGATTTTGTATGTTCAGCAGACTTTTCTCATTAGGACAAAACTTATCTTGTGGCCATAACTAAACGTTATAAGATTAAATTATGTGCTTTCCGTAGGTACTCCCAAAGGTCGATTCCACCGTTTTATTGTCACCAATTTCAGCCGTTTTTTGCTGGCCGGATTACTTGCGTACTCTAACCCTCTTGAAATTCTGTTAAGCCAATTAAATGCTTAATTCAGTAATAAGACTGGCATTTGAAATATCATTGAACTTTATGATTACCTAAACATCAACTAACAACTCATGAAGATATATTCTACTACTACTACAAACGAATATTAAATGGCCATTAAACAATTTAACGACTGTTCGACGGTTTTTTAAAAGTTGACCTTAGAAATAATTCGTATTTCTTTTCTTGGAGTACGTAAAGGCTTTCTTATCGGACATGCCTCCGATGCTGCATCTCGTGTTTATTATTATTTCAATATATGTTTATATTACAGCGGTACAAGACGACTGTTGTTGAAAATAGCAAACAATAACATCATCATTATAATTCAATATTTCCTAAAATGGCATCAGAAACAATCCACTTCTAGCCTTCTTTTGTCTTTGAATAAACGTATCGAGTTCACCTGTCTACAAAAGTATGTAATACCATAATACTAAAGCATTGTTAAGAAAATCCTCTTTGGTGATGTACACTTGCGCAATATAGATATAATGGTGTTCATCAGTTATTTTTAGTGCCGATGAGTAAGCATAAATCCACTTAGGCCAGATAGCGTCTTAAAAATAATCAAACAAATGGGGAGTAATAATCTTGAAAATCCAATGATAAAAGAAAGTGAAAGACGCATTTGTTCAAGCAGACATCATATCCCACTACACTTGTAAATTGTAAGGGTCAACATCACAGAAAAATAAGTTTGGCAAATAGTAAATCAGTAAATGGTAAATTATCGTACAACCGTACACGACCAGCAGGCTTTCTTTACCTTACATAAACGCCTTTTTCAACAGATACATTTAAATCAGTGCAGACAAAAAGGTAGTTGTATTAAATTTCAACCCTGTGATTGCATTTGAAAGTCAATATTCCAATCCATATCTGGCCAAGGAGAACTCTACCGACTTCAGCACACATCATCAAGGTATAAATCAAAGCACGGATCAAAATTACGGATTGATTTTTGTCCTCAGATCATCAATAAGTTAACATATTGATATAATATTATGAACTAATGATCGTTATAATGTGATGTGACGTAACTGAGAAAGAACTCACTTAATATTGTCCTACTATTTCTCCAAATAGGCTGTGCTGGCCTTCCATTTCTACTTTCTGTCATACACCAATTTAAGACGTTTGATCTCTGAATGGGCTTTCCAACATTTGACTTACTGACCACGGGAGATTATATATGGATTCAACTCCCAGTTGTAATCCGTCATGGCAAAATCAAGCACAAATGTTAATTTTAACATCAATCTATGTACTGTTACACTATGATGTACATCTTAGGGGAAGGTGTTTGTAGGTGTCCCTACGTCACGGTTGGTTGATTTGCCCTTGCTAATGGACACACCAGACCATGAACACAGTACAGGTCATCAAGTTCAAAAATAATTCCACGGCTTTCACTAAAAAAGGCGCAGTATTATATGTAATCATATTTATGAAGATGAAAAGAGGTTTTGACAGGACTAATAATACTGCGACAAATAATTTTTTTAATCTTAACAATTGTATTTTACTGCCTACAAATAATGGACTACAGATGGTGTAATAACATAGTGATAGTGAAAATGTATTTGTCATGCTTGAAACAATTTTCAGGTAATCAACATAAGAACAACGCAATACCCTTGCGTTATAACTGTTCAATACAATAGTATATTTCCCTTCCCTTTGAAGAACCAGTTTACCAACAACATACCACTATGCCACATGCCGTGTGCATGCAATTACATGTGTTTGTTTGCGATAATATTTCGCGACAATCCATGTGCGTACATGAATTAAACGGAACTCGCTTTAGTGATGCTGTTTTCATAATAGAAAACATGCGTACCTACAGTCATTGCCATTGCCGCATATTTATTACTCAGTACAATATTCTTTCTTCGTAGTATTTCAGCTTACATTCACCCGTCATTCTTGTTCCAAAAACATGATAGACTCGCCATGAGTTAGGAAACCGTTAGTTCGTATTTACAAACTATAACTCTAACTCTACTACAATATGATACATTAGAATTTATATATTACGGAAGGGATATTGTTGCAATAAGATTTTCAAATATAAAGTTAAAATGAAACTCTTAACAGGTCCAACGAATCCCAAAAGTTTGTTATTCAGTCTGCCATCCTATCTCCGAAAAACGTATATAAATTTAGTGCTTACCTATTTAAAATCAAATCGCCTTATGGTACATACACAAAACGATGTAAGAGCTAAAACCTGGAAACTGGTATTAATATTAACAATAATTACTTCAATTTATTGATTTATGCAACGATCGACACGAAAAATGCAGTGTGCAAATATGCGAAACCTCATGGCAAGACAGGATATATCAGTTCAAATAAAAAATCCGATTAGTATATTAATAGAGATTCCAACTCAAGAAAATATACTACAATACAAGGCACTCTATATTATTAATGCTGGTGCGTGATTTGATAGCGCACATTAATGATAAAAGTATGTTCATTTTTCTGCATGACAATTCTTCCATCTGTGTCATACAAACGAACAAATTTAAATTTTCTACATCTCGTTGTTATTCTCCTCTAACGAACCAAAGTGCAGGTTGCTGAAGCGAGAAATATAATCCCTTCAATCGTTCAAACAACTGAAGTCGTATCCAATAACTATCTCATTTCTCCCATACATAATCTCCCTTCTATTTGTTGCGCTCTGAAATTGGTGATGTGGTACGTGGAACGGAGAACGCTAGAAAAAGCGATTTCCTCGTTTCACTCGCGGCAGCAACAGTACTGCGAGACGCAACTGCTTGAATAATATGTGACACATTTCTAACAAAAGAAAGGGAGAAACGAACAAAGCAGATGAATGAATAGCGAAAGAATTGGAGTAGCAAACAATGAAGACGCACACGGGGAGGGAACAGAAAAGGGATGGTAATGTGATGTAAGTACAAGTGTCTTGAACAAAGGAACAGAAGAGAACTAGTGGTAGTACTAGAGGAAGTGTCGTATCCTTACTCGAATGAGAAAAACGCGGTGATGCAGCGAGGTGGTGGCTGTAGAACTTTTAGTGCACATTTATATGAGTTACCTCTCAAAATATCGTTTTTCCGCTGTTGCTTGATGCTGATTATGATGACGACGATGGTGACGATAAAAAAGGAAAGGAGGGAAAGTAATGTAACATGATTATATGCCAATGCCAAACCCATTCGCGTGCAATGTTTTCATCGTGAAAAATTAAACGTAAGTAATGGCTCAACAAACTGAACTGAATATGGCAGCTTTTTTCGACCCTATTTTGCAATGTCGCGTAACGCAACCGTAAATTCTAGAATGAGTTTCCCTAAAATGTGACGTCGTCGTACAGCGTGGTAACAGAGTTATTGTAATATTTTCTAACAAAATTCGTTTTGATGAAAGAGCCTATATATAAAGCAAATATTTTACAGACGGTTAGCATTGCATGTGGGTGGCTCCTATCTGGCGCTCTTTGGTGGACGGAAAAAGTTTATCAATTTTGTAAACTGATACGATTGACGAGATAGGATCGTGTAATATTATGTACATGTTATTATTTTGTGTAGGGTTTTATCTCGGAAAAAGTAAAGACCATCGTTACGTACAACAAACACAATGCAGCTTTCTCTCATCATGTTCACAGAGCAGTTTCTTTGATGGTACAATATTGTGTTTTATGAAGATATTTTGAAGCAAAAGGTCTGAGTTGAAAGATTTTTTCTCGTTTTCTCCTTTTGGAGGAGCATTCTTTAGAAAAAAAGGTTAATGATGTAGTTTCTTAAAATTGCAAAGCACATACGACGATTGAAAAACGGAAGAAAGGAAAAGTGAAGTAACAAGAAATGAAAGGCTTTCATCATTTCATCAGTTTTCCAATGTCTGTCGTATCTCCTGAGATACATTTATTTACTGGCCAGTTCTCCATTTTCTCTGGAATGTGGTTAAACCAAGGTTAAACATGGGGATACATGAATGTTCAAGTTGTGGGGTTTTACGAGCATTTTATGTGTAAACTTGTGTACCACTGAGAATCGAAAATAAAAAAAGAAGTATGTGGAAATATTTTAGTTTTGTGCATGCTTGTGATGTTTTGAAAGATTATCATCACCATTTGAATCAACACCAAGATTAGTGTCGTGTACAGATTCCATTGCCGTTGGTGTTCCTGGTCGTTTGGGATGGAGTTGGAGTGTTGTGTGGTTGGCTGTTCTTCCAATGTAAATGAAGAGTCTAGCTGGTCGGTTTGTGGGGCACGATGAGGATGTTCATTTTTAGGGGCGGTATTCTCAATTAAAAAATCACCATTTCCTCGAGAAGGTATTGAGTTGTCATCAAAGCCTTCTTGGGAATTTCTGTTGTCGTAAAAATCGTCAACTATGCTTTTACC
Source organism: Callyntrura sp. NNG-2020 (assembly GCA_027744055.1). Lineage (NCBI taxonomy): Eukaryota > Metazoa > Arthropoda > Collembola > Entomobryomorpha > Paronellidae > Callyntrura > Callyntrura sp. NNG-2020. The sequence goes on from JAHZNE010002240.1 coordinate 4,695, forward strand.
GTTGCCACTATTGGGAGATAGAGTGGTGTTCTAGATGAAAATAAAGATAAAACGTAATAATGAATAATTTTGAACACACAAGAAAAACCACTTACACCTACTTGTCGTTGAAGTGGCGTCTCCCTTTCAATTATTTGTCAACACCGCTTATATGCATATAGTAAACCTCTGATGTGGTATGCACGACTTTTTTCTTATAAGCAACAACTTTCTTTCCCTTTAAAAACAAATTTCTTTAATGTCTATATAAATCCCAACAGTTAGAGTTAGTGTATCTCCGTAACTGCGCTTCAATTTTAACAAAAATTGGTTTGGGTTCTGTGTTCGAGGCTTCTTTTGTCGTTCCCTGGCATGTCAACATGCTGCAGTTGTGTAATTTAGTATTCCTAAAGTAATGGAATATTATGATTGTGGGGCGAGTATTTAAGTCATTGGGGAAAATTGAATGCTATTTTCATTTTATCAATCCAATTTACAGTCATACACAAATAATATACAAATGCACTTGAAGCTCGAAACTATCTTTGTATTAGGTACACTTTACAACTAAAAATACTTTTTCATTTCATAAGAATTACAACAAACACTCTATGCAATTGCTCAAGTTTAAACGTAAACGTCGCGTTCTGTATTTTTTATACAGCGCACGTCATCATGATATAATTATACAATTATTTTTTGCGCAACCACTAAGTAAGTGATAGCACACAAACGGAAAATATCAAGCACTAAATTAAAATTATATTCCCGTTATTTATTATGAAAATCAGTACCACTTTTCGTATTTTTTTGTAACGAAGCATATCTGGAAGTCTCCCGTTTCCGAAAATAATAAGACGTAATGAATGCGACGTACTGGGTATAGAAAAGAGTAACCGTATCCATACTGTATATATATTTCGAGACACATTCGAATATCAGTATTATGTATTACTACACATAAAATTAATTTTCTTGATTCAGTAAAGAATTAGCGTCTGCTGCACTGCTAATATAATATCATTTTGTATGCTAAAAACCTTATTTTTGGAAACCTTAAAAAACATGGGATTTTTGTTTATTTATTTTGTATGAGAGAGTCCTTATTTTTTGTGTCTGTAAACTTTCTAGGTAATGTTTTTGTTTGTACTTTTAGACGCGTAAAGTATATAAACCTTTTTCTCTACGCACTAATGCAATGCATGAATAAAATAATCATTCTTTCTGTTGTCAGAAAAACAAGACAACTTCTACGTCTACTCTGTTGATGCTGATGAGCGTTGAACCGTTTTCGACCGAAAGTAGAAAAAAATAAAAAAAGGGAATGGGTACAACACATTTTGTCTTGCGAGAAACATGCGTTTGTTTACATGTAGAAAAGTAAGGTAGGAATTCGATGCCGATTTTGTTACATCAGTGCGTGTACCTAAATATGCACTCTGATAAAGTGTAATTACATTTTCTGACAGACAAGTACGTTTCGACGAATGTTTCGGATTGGGGCATTTGCATCTCTGGGAAAACTACAAGTTCAAACACCTAACATATACTGATATGCTATCTACTTACGTACTTACAACTTGGTACGTCGTACCCAAGCATATGTACTGAAATGCTTTCTCTTTCTCTTGCTCCCAGAGCCTAAGTTATTTGCATAACAGTTTTCACGGATGTAACAACCTTTCTCCTTCAAAGTATCTACTCGGCCCTTTCATCTTATTCTGTTTTCCATTTCGTGTTCGCTTTCAATATTTATTAATAACTTTACTCTGCAAATGTTGTCATCATTCTGTTTCAATGCGTGTTTATTCACTGGAGAAAGAAAGGGCATAAGAGTAAGCTGACAGACGAAATTGATTGAAAAATAATAATAATATTACTAATACGTCTCTCAAAGAGAAATAGGCACAGTGAAAATGCGCTACTACTGGATGCTATTATGATAATGATGTCTATATGAGCTGTTTCCTTTATTCCCATTGTAATATTATACTCTCTTTGAATTTTTATTATCTTCTTTGCTTCTGTTTCACCTTTGTTGCGTCTCTAGTGTCTTTTGTGGACCTGTACGTGCGCCTTCTCTCAAGTTGCCATCATCCCCTATTGTCATTCTAAAGATTCACTTCAGATTTTTATGTTGATCATAAGATGATCATGATATTAATATTTTTCATAGAGATTAGGCTTAGATATGGAGTGTACATTTCCTGCATGATTATGGCCCTTTTCCCCGAACTCACTCTAAGAAACTCTTACACAATACATCTGGGTATATAACTTAATATTTTCATCTTCTACATACCATACCTCGCTCTTCCAACGAAATGAACAGGAGTGGTGTGTCACGAACTACGTATCAACATATCATTTCCATTTCGTTACCTGTTTCAGTATAATACAGTTTATTTATATACATTTTAAGGAACATATGACATATAATACACAAAGGATTTTTTTAAATGGCTAGTACGATGTCTCAAGTAAATATACCCTGTGCCTAATGCTATTTTAACGATGACATACTTATATTACAAATTACAATAAAGTAAACTGTATATAGTTAAACAATTTTTCTGTCATAGTGTGTCTACAATTTGCTACACAGTACACACCTCATGTTTATGCATGAATTTTGATGCGATATGAATTTCGATCTGGTCGAGTTCAAGATATACATCTTCGCAACATTCAATATAAAGCCCACCTGGAAGAGGACGAAGAGGTTGATAGGTAATCTTTATTGTGAAAAAGCGAATGGTATATAAAAAATAAAAGTGTATTATAATAGCGCCTTTACTTGTGATACGTTGGGGTTTACAAGGAGGCTACTATTATATTTTTAAGTAGTGAATACGCAACTAAGGGTTGTAATATGCCTTTAGCAATCCGTAGAAACGTTAACAATAAAAACAGGTAAATACACCTTTGTCTATTTTTGGTACACACGTCTATACGGTTCATAATAATATGTATGCATGTACATAGATTTCTGAGTGTGTAGTATGAACTCTTGTGTGGACAATATTGGAAAGAACTTCCTTTTCACTACCGAAAAAGAACATGTCTGTCAGTTGTTTCGGAGCCGCGGCTTTCACTTGACTGAACCCGATGAATGGTAATAAAATCTTTACAAGACTTTGTATTTCGTTTGCATGCTTTAATATATACGTTCAACTTTATACAAACATACGTCGTTTTTATTATCAGGCAATCAGGCAGCCTCTTCGTTCCTACTGTACTGTGCACGGCGCACAATGTGCAAATGTGGAGTTTTGGGTTTTGCTAAAAAAAAACTAGTGATTTAACCTGTCTCAAGTGCCCCATACATGCATAAAATACCAACCAACTAGTAGGACATCCTCCTGCATAATTTGACACAGGAAATTCAAGTGGGCGGGAGCAGAGTTACAATTTTTACAGGAACATGTAAAAAGTAAATTTCCTCTTTTTGTTAACTTTGCTTTTCGGTTCTATTTAAAAATGTATTACCGTAGTGTGCACCTTCAACTGACAACAATTCCAGATCTTTTATTGTAACATTTCCAGTTTCCATTAAGCCATGTCATATACCAAACAGGTTGCTTCCTGTGGTAGCACACAGGTAGAGGACGGGGACTGTCGTGTATCTACTATGATCAGCTATTATAAATGGGACTTTTATTGGTACATGTACAACTACAAAATATGCTATTTAAATGGAAATGGTAAAAAAAATGTGTTTCTGCTTGACTTGTTCTATTACTTTTCTCGTTTGTTTTCTTCTAAAAAAAAGGAGTAACATTAACACAACTATTTTGTTTCCTGTTATCTAATGCCAGACGTTATTGAAGTGAAGACTTTAGCTTAATAGCTTAATGGATTAATACGAATTTGACAGTGAGAGGCAGTCTACGAAAGAGGAAATTTGACAAGCAATTTAAAATATGTATAAAAATCATCAACTAAATTGAAATTCGTTGTTTAAACTGGCGCTATATGTAAAACAAATTGGAATCTGGAGGGGAGCGGAGGAGAAGTCAACAGCAGTGTAAAGCGGCACCGGACTACTTGAGCCTAGGTTTACAGCAGCATACATGCGTTTAAAGCATGAAAATTGTATGTACGCTTTTTGGAAATAAACACTAGACTTTGTACAGATGGAATATGAAATTCATTTTACTCGCACATGTCTTTATTCTATATAAGTTTTCATTTAAGTTAGTGAGCGAATTTCTAAAATAAGGCGAGCGTATGCTTGTGTAAATAAAACAGAAGGTAGACAAACAACGTAAAACGTAAATACAATAACATCAATGCTGCTTTGCTGTGACGTCATCATCCTTCCGTCTCCTCCTCATCGTCAATTTCGCTCATTAATTTGGACCGGCATTGTTTGTATAGGACAAAGAGAAAAGGAGATTCACAAAAAATGTTTAAAGACGAACTACAGAAGGGGGTATGTGAGAAATAATACCAACATGAATGCATGTAAACACAAAAATACGTAATTGGTAAAACCAAGTGGTTGGTGGGGGCAATATATAGGCGATTACAATATACTACGTGAATAGAGAGATATAAACAAGTGACAAATAGTGGGGACCGACCAGGTTTTGGTTTTTCTTTGGACATTTAATCCGATTTTGAATGTTTTGGTGCTAGAAGGGGAAACATTTTGCTGAGCACACACGTATTAGGGGAAATACTTTTCTTTCGGGAAAAGTTGTCTCTATATAGGGTACTCTCGGCTTTCACACTAAACAATATTTATATGTACATATCTTCTATAGTTTGTTCTGTAAACAAATAATAAAGCACTTTTATGTCAACCTGTTTGGGTAAAAATTGAGCATAGAAAGTAGAGAAAAACGCTTTGACATATACCTACCAACAACAACTAACGTATAAAGAGAATAAAGACTCGTATTATGTGTATTATGTATTATGTATTATGGTCTATTAAGAGTTTGGTTTGGAGTAAAATGCTCAAGTGTATGTACAATCAAAATTTTCCCCATGGTGGTTTACAACAGTTTGTAGAGCGGAGATCAGTTTAGTTAGAAGGCAGTTGGCAAAAAACGCTTTATTTTTTAAACTCGATTCACAAGTTTATCATTAAAACTTTCACCAATGCCTCGTGAATCGCAAGAAAAGGGAGCGGATACAAACAGAAATGTGCGTTATTTTTCCACCTGGCTAAGCATTTAAGAGTCCAGGTAAAAGGTAGTTCATCTTATTAGTTGACAAAACTTGTGTACAGTGTAAGTGTAACCTTTTCGGTACATTTGATGAAAAAAGTACGGTACGATTCTTTTCCCAGTTCATTATATGCTATGAGCTTAGTTATATTTTGTTGTATGTTGCAAGGAAAATCCTGAATGAATGAAACCCATTTTATAGATTTGTAGTTTGAGGATTTTACAAGAACCTACTTCGACTTATGTCGTGTATTTAACTGCTTTATAAAAAAGTAACGAAAATGAAATTCGAACGGGAAAATTATTGACAATATATTAAATAACATTTTGGATTCCGAGTGAAAAGGGATTTCTTGGAACATGATAAAGGGAATCTAAGAACGTTCGTAGGAAGAAAGCTTAGAAAAAGAAAACATCTCTCATACCTGTCCGCCGAATGGTAATAAATTCAGCTGAAAATCCTGACCGATGTTGAAAAACAGGGTTAACGCTAGATTTAGTCCAAAAAGGAGTGACCCAATAGTAATTGCTTCTGGAACCTGGAAAGACGTTGAAATAAACGTTAGAGAAAATCATTTAGAAGCACAATCGAGCTTTTTGAGGAGTTCCACAGGTTCAACAGTTTCTGAAATGATATTACTATCGCCAGCATCAGCCCAGTTAAAAAATAATAGCAGGAACGATGGTTGATGGTGGGAGTAAAACCAAAAAATTTAGGGTAAGTTGTAAATATATGATGTAGGTATGAAAAACCTGGGGTAAGAAAAACAATCCCTCGCACTTCGCAGTAACCTCGAAATATCAGACACGAAAAATAAATAGTAGAGGACAATCTCGATTTTTCCACATACGTCATTACATGCTGAATTTTTGATAATGCAGAAAAGTTTATAGTAATATTAAGGTTTTTTAGAATTGTATACCAGCTTACCTTTACGGGAATCATCACATACACCAAATGTGTAAAAAAGACGGTGAGAAAGAGACAATTGTGCAGCTCAATCTGGTCAATTATCACAATGGTAAACAGTGTTGCCAGAAGAATGTATGTGACGAGCGTCATTCTATTCTCCAAACTGTTGAATACGTCCCTTGTATTTGGTGAGCATAAAAGATGCTTTCCCCTGCGGGAAAGTAGCTAAAATAGACGAATAAACAATTTTTATACGGGACGGGAACACGGGTACTTTGTGTGTGCTATTGCTATTATTATTAAACAAGAACACCGAAGAGGAAAAAAATGTACATGAGCCGTGGGCAAAAAAGGCATCCTTTTGGGAATTGGGTCAAAAGTGGAAAGACTTTGAGACTTCACTTAAGTTGAAAATAGACATTTTTATTGCTTTCGCTTGCTGTTCCCCGTGACACGTTCATTTTACATCATTTTTATCTATTTCATCATCTTCTACAATCCAAACACAATTCAACTGTTGCGTCCGTCTCGTGCGACGACAGCAGGATACGACTTGTACTCGCTAGGGCGGTTTTTAGCTATTTAGTTCAACAGTACGACTTGCAGGAAATGAAAAGATACTGGACGATCAATAAAAGCCATAAAAATTGATTTTGTTCGTATTTTTAGCACTCCCTGGCAGGGAAAAATGCGACTCCCTTGGCAGGCATTTGTTTGCCTACAAATAGTTGATGTTTGCGTGTTTGCTCAACCTCACTCAACAATGCAGAAATTCTTTTGGAATGCATGGGGGTGAAAATCAGCGATAGCGCTGCTGACGTTGGATATTTGGTTTAATAAAAACAGCATATATAACAGCATTATACTTATACTACAAGTGAGTTGTGTAACAATTTAAAAGCCTGTCACATTTCTGACTTACCAAAAGT
>JAHZNE010002241.1:0-26486 GCA_027744055.1 Callyntrura sp. NNG-2020
GAGCAAAAACGTTGTTTCTATCGTGTATCAGTATCCAACCCATGCGCCAACCTGGGACAAGGAAGCGCTTGGTGAGACCGCTGCAGGATAAAATAGGAACGTTGGTGCTCAGCGTTGCCAGAGGATGAAAAGACTCTCCTTTGAAAACCTACGTATAATTTGTGGGGAAATTTTAGTGCAATCCTGTTTGAGTGACGCATCAACTACGCGCGGAGAGCTACTAAATACTATGCAACTCACGAAAAAGTCGTAAATTTCATCCGCAATTATTGGCACACAGTTTCTCTCTGCAATGGCGAGGATATCCCGCAAGTGTTGCTCGGTGTACACCGAGCCACAAGGATTACTTGGGTTATTGACCACAATGGCGGCCGTGTTTTTATCAATGAGGGATTCCAAGTGTGCCAAGTCAACTTCCCAGGATTTTTCCGGCTACGACGTCATTACCATCATTCAACTTAATCATTATTGCACTCAAGTAACATTTAATTATCATTATTTAAACAGTTGCTTCATAATTAAAACGTATTTCTTCGTACCAGGAGGTTATATAGTTTCGTACCAATCCCATATCCATTAGCCAACGTCCGGTAAATGGAAAAACCCGGGCGGGGCATCAATATATTTTGACCTCGAGACGCTACCGCAGAGATGCACAAGTCCAAAGCGTGGGAACAACCGCTGCATAGTATGACGTCCTGTGTGTGTGTAACAAACAAAAAAAAATGAAAAATGTTACTGACTACCACCTCTACCTACTTCGTTATCTAGGTAACAAGAGGAAAAATACAGAGAGTTCGAGTGGAGGAAAACGAGAAAAGAGGAAAAGAGAAAAAAAAGACGCAGACAGGTTTTATGCGACATTTTATGCTTAGTAGTAAACCAGTTAGGATTTCAAAGCTCGACCGTAATCAGAATGACAGCAGCAAGCATACTACAGTAATTCCTCTTTTTAACATTTTTTCTTTCTCTCTTTATGCTTCGCACTTACATTGGGAGAAACGGGTGCGGACGGAGTGGAGTAGTACTCGGCCACTGCGGCCCTGGCTTCTCCATATCCGACTGTGGGAGCATACCCATTAAACTTCATGGATGTAACCGCATTTTGAATGGCGTCGAGGATCACCTCGTGGGGCTTCAGATTTCCAAAAATGGTGGGATCACCTGTACCAAAAATCAAATGATGAAATAACTTGCTCTGATTGATTTAATAATAATAATAATAATAATAATAATAATAATAATAATAATAATAATAATAATAATAATAATAATAGCCCCTATGATAATATAGTTTAGTAGGGAATACGCGAGTGAGCGACAACTTGTTATTTTCCCCTGTGGATTCCGGTTTTGGCACTTGAACCATAAAAATAGCCAAGGAACAATGCCAACTGTCAACACGTTTTTTGTTGTTATGTTCCCAGAGATATAATCTCTTGATTCTTGACCAACACGATCAATGATACGAAACTATTGTTACGCCGTAGTAGTAGCAAAGAGCAGCATACACGGGTTGTCAGAGAGATACAAGGGGAGATTGATTTGTAGAAAGTGGAGCGTATTGCGCAATAATGACAGGGGATAAAAATGCTTGATCGCCATTTTGGCAATCTGGTCGCTCTGGCGTTTCATCAATTTTTGTATGATTTTCAAAAATGGTGTCTTTGGTGAGCACTTACCAATGGACAAAGCAATCATGTATTTGTCCGGGTGGGGTTCCAACTTCATACTGTCCACAATGGACCGAATTGGGTTGAAAGTGCTCTTGGCAAACTCAGAAGATCTGACATTCCACACGAGCTTCCTCGGTTGCTGCTGCTGCTGCTGCTGGGGGTGACCGCCATGATAATGATGATCCGTGGCTACTGTTGCCTTGCTATTACGGTAGTTATCTCCGGAAAACTCAGGCATTCTGCTGACGTTTGGCGGGGGGACGACCACGGCAAGAAAAGCGAACGGATATATTTAGAGCAGCGAGAGAGAGGCTGAAAGAGGGGGAGGGGCTGAAAAGTTTCTTGGCTGACGTGCGATAAGCTCTATGGCAGCATCAACACCACTACTGCAACTCCCACACACACACTCACTATCACACTGAAACCCTGGGAAGGTCTTGTGATGAGTAGGCACTGACCTGGTCAAGTTTATATATAACGACGACTCTTCCGTGGCGCCTGCAACGTAAAAACACAATATCTACTATACTGTCTATGTGTTTGCGCGATGAGGTCTGACGCTCCGGCTATAATCTCCTTGTCCTTTTTCACGTGATGGTTTCAGGAATGACAAAGGCGTAGCAGTAGTAGGGGTTGTTGTAGTACTTGAATACAAAGTAGGGATGAGCAAAGGCACAAAACTGCTGAGACGACGACGACGAGATATCCGTAAGAATAGACAGGGATTTCATGAAGAATACTCTACAGGGCAACCTGTGCCAAATGGGATAGAGGGAAATCTTATTTATGGTAAGACGGTGGGGACGACGACGGCGGAGATTTAATAACGCTGAGTAAGTAGTACGGCTCCAGATTGACGTTCTTCCTTGTTTCAAAGAATTGTTACTTTGCGTCGGGTTAGTTTTCGCAACAAGTAAACAACCTGGTTTTGTTTTCGTTTTGCGCTAGGAGTAGGTAGACGGGAAGAGGGCATGAATGATGAGGAGGAGGAGGAGGATGATGATGATGATGATGATGATGATGATGGGCAGGTAGTTAATTATAAATCGGCTTAGAAAAAATGGCACGTGTGTGAAAGATGAAAAGATTAGGAGGAACAGGTGAGTAATTCGTAGTAATTATTACAGGAGGTAGACACGTCGTAGTGGTGGTGGTGGTGGTGGTGTTAATGAACGCTATGGGGATTGTGATACCCGACAGGTAATTCTGCAGGGAAAAAAAGGAACTTGGTGTTGATACTATTACAAGTTATAATACGACGACACGACGTTGCTGCATGAGTCGTTAATCAAAATTATGATCACTGGGAATACTAGTGGTGGTAATAATAATTAATTTTGTAGCTCTCTCTAGTCGGTAGCTACTTTTTACGAGAGAAATAACGAGAGATTTGTAAGACGCTTATATTTTACACAATAGCTTTTTTGCGCCGGTTGAAGGTCATCTAAAATACGCTGTGCTGCTTCCTTTGTTACAACCTCGGGGCGACGTGAGACTGTCTGGGAATTGGTGGCTGGGGTTTTCGTGGCTGCGTGATAAAACGAGTAGACCGCGGGGCAATGCGTTGCCCGGCTGGAAATATTTTTTTTTTGACGAGACAGAAATTGCGAAATGGTTCTCGGGTGAGCGTTTCACTCAGATTGAGCAGATCAACTCGAGTTTCGGCCGCATTTATGGCATTTATTGGTGTCCATCGATCTCGTTTGAAACAATGGGAATGTATTGCCTGGGATACTTGTCATCATCGTCAACCGATGACAACGACAACGACGACGCTTGTTTTGTTCGCCCTAGCCGTTATTGTATTACACTACTTACGAGTACTTTTGTGGCTACTAATGGGTAGCAAAACAACTAATTTACATAAAAGAAAAGCAGTTCATTATAAAAATAATCTGATCGAGAGAGACGACGACGACGACGACGATGACAATTTCGAGATTTTTTGACGACGCATTTTATTCAGAGATCTGGTAGGTAGGTAGTGGTTACTTGTGTGGTGTGGTGGGGACCAATAATATATTTCGTCGTTTGTCAACCCAACAAGTAGAGCCAATTAGACAATGTCTTCTTGGCTACGGCGATGATGATGATCAGCGATGATGATCATGTTCTTCGTCTTTTTGGTTGATACATTGGAAGAAAAGAATGTCGTCCTGTGAACTGGTGGTGTGCAGTTTTGTGGTGTTTGTAAAAGGGTTACCTGATTCGGCGGGATTGTTTTTTTTAATCATCGATAATTCAAATCAATGAAGGCATGCACTTTGAACATTAAGAGGATTTTTTTGAATCTATAAGGATTTCTCGAGTTTGTTTCAAAAGGAGCACTTTGAATTATACATAAAGTATTTATATATTCACGATAGCACTTGTCGTCTTATTTTTTACTTGTAGCTTATTTGACTTTCTTCTTGGGGAAGCTAAGTAGGCGATATAACGACAGGGTTAAGATCAGGTCCATATTCCTGCTCGTTCGCAGTGGTCCAGTTTAAAATAGGGGACAATTCGCGACCGCCATCAATTTGACCCATGGTCACAGTATGACTTCCCTTTATTATGAAACCGCTGTTGTTGTTGTGCTTGCTTGCCGTACGGTTAAAAATCCCCAAAAATGCAAGTTAAGTTATATTTGAACACAAACGATTCCATGCTGACTAACTCCCGTCCCACGGATGACTGATGGGCCCTTGTCGAAAAAGTGGTACTGAGAACAAACAAAATTTGAAGAGTTAAGTGTGTACATTAGCTATTATTACCTTTTCGTTTTGATGATGATTTGGAATTAGTACAGGTCATTTTGCTGAAATGAAAATGAAACACTAATGACGAGAGGTATTAAAAATGTTTTTCTAATCGTACATCGTACGCGTAAGCGCAGAGCCGATGATGCTAGGGGAAGCATTAAAAAGGTTATATAGTTACGAAGTGAATTGTGGTGGCCAAGTGGTGATGATGGTTAATGGTCCATATAATAGCAGATAAATGTAAAGGGTACACACATCCCTTTTTTGTTTTTTCCTTTGTCAGGTAAAGTAGAATACTCTTAAGTGTGAATTCTCACTCCCCTCATAGATTTGGGTAATCTGGTAATCAATCGTAGACAAATATACATACTATTACGTTCTCTAGACATTTTGTGAAGAACTTGGTTGAAAATTGCTCCAATTAAAAATAGCACGCTGTTGACTGCTGCTGCTGCTGCCCAAACAATAAAAATCAATCATCTTTTGTTTGGCAGTTCGCATTAGCACTTGACATGAACAAGGAGCATAAATACTTATTTATACATTCATCAAGCAGAGATTAAAAATTTATATGAGGATGCTTCTTACCTACATTATAGCTAGCTGCTGCTGCTGCTATATGTCAAGCCAAACACTCTCCACCGAGTTTGTCTTTGATGGAAGTTACCATATGCAATGTAACGAAACATTTCATCATCATCATCATCATCATCATCATCATCACGTCGCCAGCAAAAGGGTAAAAAAATATCTGAGGGAACTAGTCATTACGACGACATGATGACAGTGATTAGACCGCAGGAACGATTATGCAATCATTATCATCATCATCATCATCATCATCACGTCGCCAGCAAAAGGGTAAAAAAATATCTGAGGGAACTAGTCATTACGACGACATGATGACAGTGATTAGACCGCAGGAACGATTATGCATATACCCTGTACCTGTACGTACCTAACCTGTAATCAGAGCACCAGCGCAGCACAGGAGCAGTAGCATGCAACATTGTCTTTGTCTGAAATACCACGATATCACAGGTATGAATGCTACACGGACAAAAAAATCCCTGTAAGAGTAAGACCCATCGATAAACCAAGAAGTTGTAGCGACGATGACGATAGTAATGATGTTGCCCTAAAGTCAATCCCTGCGCCATGTGTGACAAACAGCGACACATGACGTGCAGAAACCGAGTAGAGACCAAACGAATATTCCGTAAGAGTTTTCCTATCCTCCACACACACACACACACACCTGTGTCGTCCTTTTTTCTTGGTAAACAAGATGGAACTCGTGCAAAATTTTTATTGAAAAATACCTGAATTTGTTATTGTCACCATGGTCGCTGTTATTGGTTCAGGAGGAGGGTATGCACCTTTTACCTGAGGTGGTGATTGGTCCAAAACAGGTCCACATTGAACACACACCATCCACAACAACAAACATCAAAACTTCATTTTGATGGGTGGTTAGTGGTTATCGTCGTCGTCATCATCATCGTCATCCTGTCACCAAAAAAATCAAGTTGACATTCTTTTATGGGGACCAGCATACGGAGTACTTGTATGAAGTAGTGCCTTCGTCGAAGTAATCCAACGGTCATAAGTAGGTAGGCAGGAGTTATTGGTAATCCTGTATATCGGAGGACCATTGAACCGTGTCATCATACATATATCAAGTGTTAAATGTCTCGAATATTCAGCGATCCACGACGCATTATTCTACATGCTACATGTTCATATAGTAATCCTATATTAATATTAATCTATATAATATGTTGATATACATATTGTTATTATCGAAGTGACGATCAGACCAGGTAAAAAAACAAATAAACAACAGAAGTAAATTTTTTACGCATTTTTTATTATCAGGAGGACGTTTTTTTCCCTGAAGACATGATGCTTGAAAGGATTCCAACATTTTTTTATGGGCAATTCCATATGTGACGAGTTAATATGTCTGTAAAAATTCCCTGTGTAGTATATTATTGTGCGATGTCTTTGTTACAATAAAACCACACCTTCCGACAGCGTCATATTTTTAAGCGTCGTCGTAAAATTACAAGGTGCTACTTTACTTCAATTTTACCTGACCGTAAGTACGTTGCATAACGAAAATAGGTAAAGCGTGGAGGTCCTTTTTACGACGAAAAGAAAGTGGAACAGTTAAAGGGGAAGGACAAACTTAATTATATTTTGTTGGGAGATTGGGTACATTATGGGTAAATGATGTATGATCATGATCATCCAACGGAAACCGTTAGAACGGAACATATTCAAAATAAAACAGTGTCAAGGCGAAACAACGATAATTAATTAGCGAGGATGATGATGTTTGTGTTGGCTTATTTGGTTTTGCCATACGGAAAATGCGGAGTGAGTGAGGGAATGGAAAACTAGATTGTAAGTGGCAGCGTAGGAACGTGATACAGAATACAGGTAATCTTCTTGTGTATAATATTTTGAAGACAGCAACAACCTCTACCTTAATTATGTCTGCCTTCTGCCTCTGTCGCTAAAAATTTGACCGCTCTGTCCTCTTGCTGTTGTCAACGACATCACCAACTGCCGAACCAAAATAGCCTGCTTGAAAAACTACATTTGCCTGCCGTGAGAAACAAAGAGGAGTTGTTGATTAAGTTATTGGGAGTGCATAGGTATATATGGTATGTGGAATTAGCAATGTGTGGACAGAACGATCTCACAAATTTAATTCTTGCCCAAATGGTGAAACCCACCAGAATCAAGTTTCCAACCAATCAAAATCTTAGGTCGAAGGGGCACGACATCCAAATGGCTACACCAGTGATCATACGATTCATGTCTAGGTGACAATATCACAATACCAGAACTTATTTCTGTATACCTACACGTGGATAAGACAAGTTGAGGTAAAAAAATTGCCTGCCATTAACTGAGGAGCTTATACGGGTTTATTCAGTTGTGTTGCACAGGCAAAAAAACGTACTATTACATATAATAAAATTGTCAATCTCACAGAAATCATTAATTCCGACCATATATTAGTATTTGAACCTGTTGTCGGAGGCAAAAAGTAGCCAGTAGGTAACAATCTAGTGAATGATCCAGGAAAAATGTGACACTTCTTCAAGGAAAAAACTCCAAAACTAGCTACCTACTTGGGGAGATAAATTCCCTTTCAATAGGGGCGGCGGTGACATTACTTGTGGGACACACTGTATGAAAATTACGATAATGACTCCGTAATGAAACCCCTTTTCCAAGATACAATGGGTGTAGCACCACAAATTCTTTGCCAGACACCCGTATCGAAGAAAAAAGTTGGTGGTAGACGTGCACTTGGAGTTGGTGACAATGGCGGCGGCGTCGATGACGCTGCCGTGTTGATGAACTTTGTCATTTTTAACCTTCACGTAAAGTGACAAAAAGATTCTGCCACAAATTGATTGGATAATAAAGAAGAAATGAGTATCCGTCGCGCAGACAGCATGCATGACTTAACTACGGTGAAAGTGCTCATCAGCTCCTCTTTAGATTTGTATAGTGACTGATTAGTGATACCATACAATTTCCTCCACACAATAGCAATCCTTGATTTATTCAATCAAATTAACGAGCTACTCCTAAATGTATAATAGCGCAACAATCATAATCTAAAATTTGTTTTCATACAACATAACTAACATATTTACAGATAAACTCAGTATTGAAAGAGACATCGTAATAATACAGGCAAATTATTTTGCTTTGAATACACTTTTTATATCCATAACTCTACAGCACCATACACAAAAAGCATATTTTTCTACCATGCTACTAATCATTATGTATTATTAACTGTGCAAAAAAGTCTTACATCAACTCTGGAAGTATTTCTAAGAATAAAAGCCCTAGTTCATAGACCCCAGAGAGAGGAGCGATCATCTAGTAGGAAAAGCAAAAGGGGAAATTAATAAAGGTGCGTTGTACGACGGGGCATTTTGCAACGTTCATACTCGAGAGGAGGATTAGATCACTACAAATTTACACTTATCATTATTACCAAGCTGACTAGAAGGTCTGTTCGTATACAGTACAGACGGGGAAGAGGTACACGGATTATTTTGGCAAATATTACAGGTGGGGTGCTGTGTGCGACGCATCTAGTCTAAAATATTATTTGATTGTTTTACAAAATCATAAAGTAATCCATCTCCTACGTAATTACACTAATAACATTAGTTATCTAACGGCTACAATTATTTGGCGACACCATCTTACATGAAGATATCAGAAAGAACAATTATTAATTTATTGTGAATTATTGTATCATTTTATCATATTTTATTTCATACAAACGAACAAAACGAAACGAACAAATTTGATAAAAAAAAACAACGAGAAGAAGTTAACAATTCGAGAGAGAAAAAAATCCTTCTTTTCTTGTGCACAACGAATGATTAGCTAAAAAGACGTTGTTTGTGTGCATGTCTGTTTTCATATTTAAACATATTTTCGCAGTCAATGTGAGCTGAGCTGCCTTTTTATTTGTGTGGCAAATACGGCATGCCTTTTTAGAAAGTAAAAGAGACAGAGAGAGAGAGAGAGAGGAAGGAAGTAGATCTTTCTTTAGAGTGGGATCTCATCGTTGATAACCTAAGAACAAGATAACAACAAGAGTTGATCATCATCACAAAAATGAGTAGCATTCCAGAGAGCAACATTCATTCATTTTCCCCCTTCACCCCACCATCATATCGTCCTCAGTCATCATTTTAGTCAACAACCCCATTTGTACGCACAGTCATAAATCAGTCCGCAATTATCACCATTAAACAGTATTATCATCATTCATTCAGCAAGAAAAAAAGTTAAAAATCCAGCATACGATTAGCCGACAATCCAATTAATATCGCAAAAACTAAACAGCCTACTTTCAGCAGCCGTTTTCGGAACAGCTCATCCGATAGCCAATTTGGACGACCCGGGTGCTTTTTAAAGGCACGACGAACGATCACCTCTAAGTCATCATTGGTCAGGATGGTGATGGGATCAAGATGGTTTTGCCAAATGAGGAGACCCAGGTATTCAATGTAGTGTATTCTGTGTCATTAATTAACCTCAAATCAGTTTCTTCACAGAAGAAGTCGTATACAACTTTCTTTAGCGAGCTACATTAACATCTGCCGACTAGCAGGGGCTGCACTTGGGAATATGAAAACATAACGGCGTTTAAGTTGCACATCACCATCACAAATATTAATACGTACTTGCACACAGTTGCATATCCTTCCGGAGCTTCCTTCCCGCAAATGTCGTCCATGTAGCCATCACTAGTCTCTTTCTGAATGGGGACTTGACAGACCCTTTGTCCCACTTTGGCTTTGTTCCCATCTTCCCCCTCAGCGGCGTTTTCTTGGGCTGTTTGCTCTTCTCCAGAGTTCTCTTTAAAATATGGAATTGCATTTTCCTGTTCCAGGTAGCCAATAAAAAAGGGAATTCATCAATATTTTTATCAATTAGGTGAAAGAAACCGTGCGGAAATGGACGTCGAAGTAAATGCAACCAGGCCAACGAATTTTCTTGGTTGATATTGACTTTTGTTTCTAATGCTACATAGGTACATTTAAACAAACATGCATATGTGAAGAAGACATTATGTATTCTAGAGGGGTTCTCAATAGCACAAAACAGGTTTCTATCATTACAAAGAAAAAAGGAGATGGAAAGGAGAAGGTAAGATGAACTGGTGCAATCTAAATAAAAAATGTACAATGTGAAATCGCCACAAACAGACCGTCATATTATAATGGATTATAAAATTGAATTATGATCAAGTTATTTTTTCTTTTTTTGTAGGGGAATTTTTTGGGCTTTGAATTTCGAGCATTATTTTTTGTATACCTCCAACAATTTGGAGAGCACGTCTGGTTCTCGAGGGCATTCAATATGGTTCGCGTTGAGATACTCAATAATAGACTTGGGCGCGATGTCACAAAGCTTGACCGTATTGCTAGAGTCATCCCTGTGATCGTGGTTGACCTTATCCCAAGGTTCCATGCATACTGCACAGGTGACGGCTCTGCAGTCCGGGCAGACCAATCGAGTTTGGAGGGGCTCGGTAATGAACCCGGAGGAGCACTGTACTCCGTAAAATGGCAATACACAAAAGAAAGTATAAACAACCACCGTTCGCATTTTTCAACATCACATTACATCGCGGCATTTACACCGCGTCGTCCTACCTTGGAGCACCATTTAAAGTTGGGTGTTTTGGCAAGCGTCCAGTCCCTCAGTTTTCGCTGAAACATTTCATGATGCTTGCTGTCAAGCAAATTCTTCAGTAAAATGTCCAAGTGGTTAAAATACTCGGTGGCAAGCTCCGCGTCATCTGTGAGTGCTGTCGGTTCCGCACAGAAAGGACACGTCGCGTCAACGATCGTCTTGTCTCGGACTTGAACTGTGAAATAGTCTCGAGCGCAGCTACGACAACAGAGATGTGTACAGTGAATCATAGAGACCATCTGCAAGGTAAAGATAGAGAGAAAAAGCATGTGTGTATTTGTATTTTAAAAATGCAGAAAATGAAAAGGTTACAGACGTATCAGGCTAAAAATAGAGTTTGACACAGTTTTTTTTCGCAGTGATGATGAAATTATGCAGATGATGCAGAGATATGCATATAGAAAGCGTGTCATCACCGTAAAAATTCCTTTCCCCGTAAAATTGGTACACACCTCGCGTGCACTAAACTTTCCAGTGCAAAGATCACATTCTTGTTGGAGGTAGCTCAAAGCGGAGCACAAGGAGCTGCACTCTTTGGCTGCGGACAGAGCGTCATCTTCGGAAAAGTTCATCTCCAATAGGTGCAGAGCCAATTCCGCTTGAGCCAGGTTGTCCGTCTTACCCTCTTTTATCAGTCTCTCGGCTGGGGTCTGCAATTATGAAAATACACGTTTTATGAATTGGAACGGAGCAAGTAAAATGCAGGTAATCGAAGAGAAATAGCATGTCTTCCACTTTGTAGGTTACTTCACCTCTTCTTTCTCAACTTGCCCCGGTGCGGGCTCTGTCTCAATCTCAGTCTTTTCCCCTTGGTTTCCGGAAAGATCCTCCGCCACGATCACCACGGATTTGCTTTCTTCTGTGGCTCCGCTGTTATTTTTCCTCAGGGTTTTCGCTGCGGTCGTCATATTGGTATTCCCCCCGGCAATAATGACCTTGTCGGTGTCACTAGGTGTAATGGACAGACCTTCCGTATTAATTTGCACGTTGGCATAAATATCTCCACCTCCATTGTCCTCGTCACCTTCTTCCACATCTTCTTGTTCATCCTCGTCTTCAATTAATATTTCCTTCTCGGATTCTTCCAAAACACTGGAGGACTCGACATTTGCATCCTCCTCTTCTCCGTCGACCACAAAACCTCCGTCTTCTTCGACAACAACCTCCTCTTCCCCTTCTTCATTCGCCTGCTGTTGATCCTCTTGACCGATTTCCACTTCCTCGTAGTCAGAAAATCGACTTTGTGCTGTGGAAGCTCTTTCCACCTCTCCATCTTCCTCTACCTCCGCCGTGTCTTTCTCCTTCCCAGATTCCCCTAAGATGTCCTTCTCTTTACTTTCCTCTTCTACTTGCTGCTGCTGTGACTTACTTTTCTTTCCTCTCTTCTTTTTTGGCATCTCCTCTGTCGTTTCCACTGTAGCTTCTGACACACCAGACGTCGATGGCAATGGAGACACGGAGGGCTCTTTCTCATTTTCATCTCCATGCAGAAACGCTCTCGTCTCTGGGGACTTATGACGCGCAACTTTCTCCTTTTTCTTTGCTGCCAGTCTCTGGTACTTGGCTACTTTCTTGTTGACATTTTCTTCAATTCCCGGCGGGAGTGCAATTGGCTCATAGGATCCATCTAAAGTTATTTAATTAACACAAAAAATGAAATATACGGTTTGTTGTTAGGAATACGAAATAAATGGGCAAAGTTCGTGAAAATGGGAATATTTTATGTACCTTCACTATGATCATGCGATGTGCTACTGCTTCCAGATTTCTTGTTAGCATTGGCAGCCGCAGCAAGCTGCTGTTGTATCTCGGATGCGATATTTTCTTTTATTTTGAACGCAAACTGTTCCATTTCCGAAAATGTGGACGTCAATGCCGTCATGAGCTTTTCAATTTCTCCCTTTGTGACTCCCTTATCATCACCAGTCCCTTCTCCCACGCCGCTCTGAACTTCTTCCATTTCTTCTTCTACTGGATCGTCTTCCTCTTCGAGATCCTCTTCCTCTGTGGGCTCTATCTCTTTCTCCTCCTCGTCTTCTTCGTCTTTTCGCTCCTGCATTTCTTGATGCTCATTGGCTGGAGGAATTTCATAATTTTGAATAAACTCACTGATATTTGCCTCCGTGTCATCAATTTCAATCTCAAGGACGTCCTCCTCAAATTCCTCCTCATCGTCTTCCACATCATCCTCATAATTTACGTTTATCGTGTTATTATTAATTTCGGTCGGATTCGCCAGTAGTGCCTCATTAATAATTATGTTAGCTGCTTCTGCTAGTATCTCCTCGTCTTCCTCTGGTTGCGGAGGAAACTGTGGCAGAGGTGGTGGAGAGTTGGCCATACTAGCAGACTCTGAGACAGCGTCAACGAAACTTTCATCTGATCGTGAACATTTCGTCGTTTTTTTTTTGTTGTTGAGTAAACAAGTGATTATATTATTTAAGTGAAGGAGTACAGAAGCAGAATAGCCAGAAGAGCAGAGAGCAGAAGAGATACAGAAAAGGAAGATCAAAGAGTGTGGCAGTGAGAGAGAGAGACAGAGAGAGAGAAAAGTACCGAGTGAAAGATCAAAGGAAGAAAACTTGATTAGTCTACATGTTTTACAGTAGTGAACTCTTAAACTATAATAGAAAAAATATGTAATCAAAATTGTATATTATTTTTTTCTCGCAATTTAATTTGTACTACATTTGTTAGAGATAACATTAAATATTATATTATATATATATGGAGAAGCCAAAGGAAAAAAAGGAGTTGCATTAAAACTTTATTTTTCTTTTTAGAGTGCCTTTTTTTAGTGTAAATAGCGGATCCACATGGGACGGTTGCCAAAGAAAAATAGAGTTGTATGCAGCTATGTGAAAAAATGCAAATTAGTTGTCGAGTCTTTTATCTGCGACAGTGATAATAAATTAGGGAGACGTTTGGAATGATGAAATAAACAAGGGGGAAACAACGTCATGGTAATTGGAAGGAATATGTGTTTGGTGAAAAATTGGGAGAAAAACGACCAGCCTGCTGACGGCTATACGTAAAGATGACAAAAGAAATATTTCAACTCTATAAACTTTTTGAGGACAGGATAAAAATGTGTAGTTGTGTTGTTGTGACAACAAAAAAATATACATGCCGGGGAAATGGCACTCTAACCACATTAATTTAATGCTCGAATAATGGCATGCGGGCAGTAAAACCTTTTAAAATTTCTCACCTTCTCCATCGTCACTTTTGACAAAGTGGTGCACAGCGGAGTGGTCTGACTCGGATTCTGACTTCAGGCGGGTTGCCTCCCCATCGTCGGCCGTGTGAATGGAATCCTTGGATTCATCCTTTTGAATTGCTATGGGGGATTCAATCAATTCCAGGGATTGAACAGGCAGCTCCTGGTCCACAAAAGTCTCCTCTACTTGTTGAGTGGTGGTGGTAACCACTCCTCCAGTTCGTTTCAGCTCTTGGATGGCCTTTTCAATTTGTTGCGACACTTTTTCCGCGTTGGAGACCAGCGTTTCCAGTTGTTTTGGAGGAGCTTGTTGTTCAATAATGTCGGCTACCGGTGTTGCTGGTTTTGGAGCGGTACCCAGAGATGTTTTCCGTGTCTTTTTACTAGATTTAGGGGCATCCTGCGTCGAGGGACCTGGATTACTGAAGGATCTCTCTAAGGAAATGGCTGGCTCTTGTGGTTGAATATTTTGCTCGGTTTCCGTAGTGGCTGGAGACTGACCCCAAATCCGCATCAAGAATGGTTGTAGCTGGGCCTTGGAAAGTTCTACGTAGGCCGCTTCTAGATTTCCATGATGAGCAGTTAAAGCGGTGAGAATGTCTTCTCGCAGGAAGGTACCTCGGGATTCCAATTCTTGGAACTAAGTATATTTATAGAATAGTAATTACACACAAATTATGTCTTTCATCATAAACAGTTTGGAAATGTTGCGAACCTTTTTCCGGCGTTGGTCTACACATTCTGTTACGGCAGCCCATACATTACCGCGATTCGTTCGAATGGCATCTTTTGCTTCTTCGTGAGAAATAGTTCCAACATCGTTGTTGTCTGCTCCTTTCTCCCGACCGTATTTTGTAGCCAGCGTTTGAACCGTTTCTATCATGCTTGACCAATTTTCCTGTTACCGGTTTACATAGTAATATTTAGTTTTCATCATACATTTCAGTGCTATCACATATCTAAGTCGTTTTATTATTCCATTAATTTTTTATTGCACATGCATAGCTATGGTAATAAATTTGACCCAACAACATATATGTAAAAAATACTTTCACTTATTGACTTTTAACCACTGCCGTACAAACCTGTAACCACTTTATTGGATTTTTATCCCCGCACATACGTATTCCGACTTGAACATCTTCCGGGCTAAAGTTATACTCTTCTGCGTCCTACACAACCACAAAAAAGGCCATTAAAATTGACAGTAAGAGTAACGTTCTAATAAGCGGATATGTACAATATTATTATCTGCAAAGAGCAACGCATTTTTAGCCGATTAACGAAGCAGTGATGTCATACTTTCAGCATTCGCGTTAGCTCAAACTCTTGTGATCTCATGCTTTCCCTTCTGCCCCGTCTCCCCATGAGATCATCAATCGACGCCATAAAGTTGTCTGGAGGCATTCCATACCGGAAGTCCCACATAGACGACGGTGGCGGATATCGGCGAAACTCATCATACCAACCCCCTCTACTATTTGCCCTCTCCCCTCCCATTCCCCCATACCGTCCCATGGGAGGTGGACTATTATCTCGGGATGGCGGCCCGGACATTGGTAAGCTCTTTTTTGCAATAACAAAAACAAAATCCCACATTCACTCATGATTCACTCGTGCAACAAAATAAAAAAATAAGCAAACAAATGTGCTACAAAGTATTTTAAGTCAGCTACTGTACTGTGCAAAGAAATTAGATAAAATTCCAAATTGTACCCTCGTATCGCTGGCCAAGGACTGACGACTGGAACTCCGGTACAAATGTCTCCCCTCCACAGCATCCATCCAAGGTTCTTCCCCCGGATACGTTAGCTGGGTACTCATGCTTCGTTTCAGCTTTTGGAAATGCTGTTCTTTGTTTCGAACTTTCCGGGCGTATCTCATCACTGCCTTTTCCGACATTTCAATATTATGTCGAGGCTCGTAATACTGCTCATTGTCCGACTTCAATAGGGACGTTTTGGAGGAAGATTTTGTTGCCACACCTCCTAAAGAGGAGGCATCATCGGCGGCAGCACCACCTCCTCCACTGTCCCCACTTGCCAAAGAAGGGGCATCTTCATATGTCTACGTATTAACATCACGAAAGAAATGCATTTTTATTACAAAATGACAGATTGCAGAAAAATAGTAAAGCACTTCATGTCTACTGACTTGTGTGGAGATGCTTTGTGGCGGCGGTGAAGTTCCCACAGAACTTTTCCTGTTCTCTTTCTTCTCCGTCTTTCCACTATCCCTGTTCTCCACCACCTGAACAACTTCCTCTGCTTTCTTCTTGTCCTTCATCTCCTCTTTTCCTACCGGGAAAGAAGATGAAGAGCCAATTTCATTGGAGATGACAGTAGAAGCATCCGTACCCCCATTACTGAGTTTCTTGTCCTTGACATTACCGTCCTCAGACTGCGTTCCAGTTGAAACATTCGCTTTCTTGCCTGCTTTCTTTTTCCCGGACGAAACCGACGTCGATGAAATGGCCACCGTTACTGTTGACATTTCAGAATTGTCTGCCGTCATCGCTGGTGTAACATCAACGTTAATCTCGTTTTCCAATTTTCTCTTGGCCACCGTGGGATTAGGAACTGGAGAAATTTCCCCGGAGACTTGGCTCGACTCCTTTTCCAATAATAACTCCAGTCCACCTTCATTCTGCCCTGGTGCGCTAACGAGACTGTCAGTGGGCGTTCGCTTTGCTGTCGTGAACTCAGAAACTGTTTGTGCACCATTGTCAAAGGCAGTTGCCCCCACACTACTCACAGTAGAAGATGATTTCGTACATTTGCCTGATTCAACCGCCGACTTGGGGGGAGAGGTACCCACACCTGTGCTCACCTTGGATTTCCCTGGTCTTTTGATGTCTAGACGAGTAGTATCAACAAAGTTAATTTTTAAAAAGCTTCCTACGAAATGGTCGACATTTCTTGACGTAAACGATAATGGATCTCATGAGCAAACTCACTGTCAGTTCATGATTTTGTATTTACATGGCTGGCGTTAGATGGTACATATACATGTAGACATGTATTGGTAATGGGAACACGGTGTAAACGGTAAAATGGGAAACCGTGCAGAATAAACTGAAAAGGCAGCACTTTTTTGGCATTCCGAGAAAATTTAAAATTTCACTTTGAGAAAAAAGTTGAAAAATTGCGCCAAACTTGAAATTACACACTGGAATGTAAATGTCGTTGTCAAGGTTATTTGATGATATGTGCATGCATTTTTGACGGAGGACTAATACTGCCTATTACTTACTTACGCTTAAAAGTAGCACAATAAGTGCAGAGGTACGGTACGAGTAAAACGAAACTACTACAAACGCGCCAATTTTTAAATGTCACAAAAGGAATGCTGCTCATGCAGAAGTTATTAATAACCAAACCAAATGTCCAAACAAACTTTTTTTTATGGAAATTTATGGCGAGAGGAGTGAAAAAATAAATAACAGTCCAACTACAGCCGCGGGAAATTTTTCAGATTTGAATTTTTAAAATCTTTTTTTTTCTCTTTATTCAACATAATATATACTTTCTCCATACCATTTTTAGTCACGTAATAATTTAAACTAAAAAAAATGTTTTCTCACAATATGGCAGGTAACATTGAGTGCTGAATAAATTAATTTTGTGTAGTTATTAGTTGTTCAAAACTGAAGTAAATGTTGTTGTTGTTGTTGTAAATCACAGAAAATGATACACAGAATAATATGGATTTTTTTTTCTCTCTCCTTGTTCTCTTGAATGTATCTTAAATACACGGGAACAACAGGAGATTTTTAATTTAAAAAAGGGTTAATTACACTGAAAAAGTGGCGTATTTAATTTTTAATTATAATAAAAAGAGAAACATAAAAATCGGAACTGAAAGGACTGTTATTTATTTTTTTCGGCAAGTTTAATTGAATGAAGAGCGGTGAGCCCCAGTTTGGCGTAATTTGTAATTATGCTTTTTTGAAAGTTGTCAATGTTTTTAAACTAAAGAGCATCAGCAGTGGCACAGACAGTGTTTTTATAGCCTACTAGTCAGTATTAATGATTTTTTATTATTAAAAAAGTAGTATTTTTTTTTAAATTGAGTTTGGAGCTCGAATTGAGGTTGGTGTGCATGTGTATACTCACATACAGCTTTTTTTACCGGGGGAGTTACTAAAATGTATTTAAAGTAAAAAATTAACTCGATTACCAATTTTTGGGCTGATTTGCAACGTTTGAATGGGGACGCTTCCATACACGTCCTCGTTGCTGTCAGCGAGCTTCCTTGTTTGACCCTGGGATGCCGTGGAACTTCGGCTACTGCTGCGGACTCTGGCTCCACCGGTTTTACCTTTTGGGGCGGATGCCAACGACCCCTTTTTACTGGCGATCTTTGCCGCTCTGCCGGTATGCATTTTCGAGCTGGAGGCGTTTATTTTCACGTTGACCACTCCATTTTCCTCGTCGTCCGCGTTTTCATCGTCACTCTTTTGCTGTCTAAAATTTTCCACCTCTTCTTCATCGTCCTCCTCTTCTGCTTTTTCTCCCGAGTCACTTTCATCCTCCTCTTCGGGTTCTTCTTCCTCGTCGTCGTCTGGTTCGGCAATCAATTCTTCGTCATCGTCCTCCTCTTCCTCCTCCACGTCGTCATCACTGTCGTCAGAGACTACTTTACTCTTCGTCTTTTTCACTGTTTTTCTTTTCGCTCCGACGGCAGCTGCTTTCACACCTGGTGGTGCCATACCCGCTTTGAGAGTACCACTAGTTCCTGCCTTTAGCGAACTCTTTTTCACGCGCTCCTTTTCTACTTTTGATACGAGATTGATTTTCGTCTGTTGCTGTTTCTGGTCACGGGATATGCTTAGCTTAGATTTGAGAACGGGAACGATTTCGTCGGTTCCCCCTGTGGACGACGCGGACTCCCTGCTGCTGTCACGTCGTCTCCCAGATCCACTCATGGCTGAAATTGGGAGTGGCGCAGTTTGTTCTACTGACGACTTTTTACTAAACCTTGATTTGCCGGAGCCCAGTATACTTCGTTTCCCTTTCATTCCTTTATATCCAGCGGACGGGGTTTTGCAGCAGATGGTGCAAACTTTGGTGCTTTTTGGATTTATAAACGTGCAGTGTTCACATTCCCAAGGGCCCTCGGGATTCTCGGTGACCTCTGCTGTGGACTCGGAGGACTCTGTAAGTTGTTGCCTCTCCGCGGAAAAGTAGGAGTCGTCCGGGGAGTGGTCGGGATTGGAGGGCGGTTTAGCCGGGGGCTTGGTGGGTTTCTGAGCGGACGCAAATGCGGAGGAAGAGGAGGCAAGTGGGGCAGGAGTTGAGGCGGTGGAGGATGGGGGTTGAGGCACTCTAACGAAACTACTGGGCGTACCGGATCTCCGATTTTGACCAATGTCAAGGTTACTCCGATTTTCGATGCGCCGAGTTAATTCCGGCTCTACGCTCATGTGACGCCCCGCTTTTTTCCGGAAGCTACCCTGTGGTGTCACTGGGTTAGAAAGAGGCACCGATCGTTGTTGGGAGGACATTTGTTGCTGCTGTTGAGGAAGAAGGTTCATAAATTGCTCCGATCCTCGACGAGTCATCATATCCATCTCCATCTGTGTCATAGGCGGTCCAAAACCCATAGGACCCCAACCAAAAAATGCTGGCTGTTGGTTTGAAGATGCATTTATTGAAGGGCCCATACTTTGCGTAGAAGGGGTTCGGTGCATGGTGCCGCCACCAGGATAACCCATCATCATTGCCTGCTGAAAGTCAAACGGATAGCCAGGAGCCATAGGATAGTTCCAAGGTTGCATGCCAAACGCCGCCGCAGCAGCATTTTGTTGTTGCGTGACAGCCGCCATACGGTCAAGGTCAAAAACGGATTGGCTAGTTTGGAAGTTAAGCTGCGTTTGACTGGGGAACTGACGTGGAGGAAGGGGCGGAGGTGGACGTTCCGGCGGATGATCCCCTCCCGGAGCAGACGAATTTTGTGGCGGCGTCACCAACGAAGTCGTTGACGTCTGTGTGTTTGGTTGTCTCTGATTTCTACCTGGTCGGTGAAGCGTCGCAAAATGGGAGGCATCGTGTGAGGTAGACGGGAATCTTCCTAGAACTCCTCCTGAAACGCTCTGTGCACGATTCCTCGTGAAGAAATCAGTTTCGTCGTCCTCTTCCCAGTCAGGATAACCACTGTCACGACCAGTTGTCTGGAGGAACAAACAATTTAAAAAATATCTTTTTTATTCCCATTTTTGCAGATTTACAAAAAGTCATAGCTTACATGGCCGCTAAGATTTGCCACGCTCATGCTATGCATCCTCGCATTTTGCACTTCCACCGCATTCATCGGCATAATTTGTCGCCTCTCGTCCTGCGGAAATGCTCCAGGTTGGGGGGAATTGAGTCTTCGATCCCCTATCATCCCCATTGGACCTCTGAACGTCGGCGTCATTGCCCTACCCAAATCCGCTGGCTTGGGTGGCAGGGGCGGTGGAGGTTTCGGAGGCGCAGGAAGTGGTCTGTGAGCCATTCCCCCCATAAATTTCTTAAGGGTGCCCACTGGGTCGAAGAAAGATTTGATTCCTCCGGCGGTTGTTGGAGAGCCCGCTGCGGATCGCATTCCAAACCTTCCTTTTCTTCTAGGTGGTGGTTGAGGTGTGGGAACAACGGCGTTATGCATGGGAGGTGGTCCATGAGGTGGTGAAGGATACCGGAAATGTGTTGGGGGTAGAGGGGGAAGTTGTGCCTGCATCATTTCCGGTGGGATGGGAGTTTTTGGAGGAAGTGGAGGTCGGTTGTCCAGCAACGGCTCTAAAATCTACAAATAGTAGAATTTTTGTTTCATATTGCCCCGTTTTTTTTGGGTTACTCGGGATTACACCTTTCATGTATGCATGCATGCGAATTTCGTATGAAGTGTTCTAAAAAATTACTTTACGACTGTGATGTTGTCGTTTCGGGTGCCGATGATACATGTCATTACACGAGCCACAAAATATTTGATTACTACACATTTCACAGGACACTGCCGGATTCGGATTTCCGCACAAACTGCAAGTACGTCTGCCGTCTGCAATGCAACAAATATTAAATTTTCATTCCCCTTGAATGATGGCAAAAGTGTATTACCGCAAACTTTTGTTATCCTCACAAAACAAAATAGAGCTACACTAACTTGGCTTCTTCATTGCGTTTTTAGGGATATGATCTATTTCCTCGTAATCACTTTCATCTGGGGGTGGTTCCACCGGCAAAGGGGGTGGTGGGGGACTAGGCTGTGTAATTCGAGACTGCTGTACCTGCATTTTTTTTTAAATTAATTTTTTAAAAAATCCCCACATAAAAAAATTTCCCGTAAAACGAATTACACACGCTGTTTTTATTCTTTACCAAGGTAGTTGAGAACCAAGCTGGCATGGACCGGCCTCCAGCAGGGACTCGGGGTTGAAGCATTGGATTCTGTCGCATTCTTAACTTTTCGTATTCCTGTTCAAATACAAAGGGCAAAGGGCACTCCGCTATGAATCCGTCGTGTAATGTTATCATCCCATTAGTACATTTCTTTTACATGATCAAACCTTCACTTTCCTCACTGCATATCTAACAGTGCCCATTTTATGGGATCTTAATTTACATTTTTAGCGTCGTTTTAGTAACATTCATACATTCAATTATATTCATACATTAAACATGTTTTACTCGATCCCCCACCAAATCCGGGGGCAACCCTCTGAATTCCTTTTCTTTTCTTCTTTACTGCGTCGTTATTGTCTCCTTGTTGGGAGTCTTCCTCTAAAAATATTTTTAATTAGGTAGAGCCGTAGCTTGCCACGCACGAATGAACGACCGACTCCCCTTTAAACGTGTAGGCACATGCCTGCACATCTACGAAAATAAGTGTATGATGCTGCTATACGTGCTCATTATCAGCGTAGGACGATATGACACAATAACACGCACTCTTTAAATATTACCGTCGTACGTTTCTACGGGAGTTACGTATCGAAAATACTGTGAACGGTATTCCGTTAAAAAAAACTGAAAATAACCACTTATTATATTAACAAATCGGAGGACTACTTTTCCCCTAAAAATTTCCGATCGCCGCGCCAATAGCGGAAATTCGTACCAGGAAAGGGCACCTTATTTAAATATTATCCTAACTAAAAAATTAATTACGACTACCATTAAATACCGCGGGGATTCCTACGGGGAGGATGTGTGTGGCAGCGCTATTAGTCCAAACATTGGAACAACTACAGAAAGACTGAAACGGCTAGGGTCATAAAAAGATTTACCACCCCACACGTTATTTTTAGGCAGGTCTATGAATCTCTCTCTCTCTAAAGAGAAAATGCTTTGTTCTTTTCCTGACGATGTGCCCATGATGCAGCCACCGCACTCTTCTTCTTCTTCTTTCCGGTCATTATCATGCCGTCCGTAAGAACAACGCATAAAATGCAAAATACACAACAACAGAAAAAAAACCGTTAAAAAATATATATGCTACTACTCTCCGCCGTTGTTGTACTTACCTAGAGTAGGTATATCGTTTATGTCGGGATAATTATTCCCACTGTCCTCTCCTGTGCCCCGTTGGAGTATTCCCCGTAATCTTTGTCGTCGTCGTTGTTGTTGTCTACACCATTATTCCTTCAGTTTATTAGTCTCTCCGCCGGAAAAAATCCCGACGTGGAATAAACCGTGGAAAAAAAACAAATACAAACTATCTTCTACCTCCCCACGCTACAACCTACCTTGCAAAACGAAAATATTAAAAAGGAAAACACTGTCTTGTAACAAAAGCACACACACACACACACTAATTATTATTATTCCCCCTTCCACACCACATATCTATACAACTAATTAGGTATTTCATAACCCCGGCTCTCCGGCTCGAGAAAAGAGGTCCAATAAAGGGAGAGCCATTTGGCGGAGCGCAATACTAAAAAGAACGACGCGGTTCCTTTCCCTTTTTCCTCCTCCTATTTTTTCCTGTGTCTTTGCTGCTCTGGCAGAGGGAAAGAGACAGTGGGAGAAAGACGGTGTTGTTAAATAATACCGAGTAATTACTATATGTGTGCCACCATCAGCTCTCTCGTTGTCGGTCGGTTGCCAGTGAACGGAGTATACAGAGATATTATTGAAAGAAATGACGACGACGACGACGACGGCAGTGGGGATGATGATGACGAGGCTGATGTGGACCAACAAATGGATTCTTGTTTGTACTCCTCCAAAACCACTAATATCTGCCTATTGCCTACATATTACTCTTTCAGCTCCTGTATTTCTCCCGTTGGCAGAGTCATCATCATAGTCGTCACCATCACCACCGTTCTGTCTCTCCTTATTCATCCGGTCTAAAAGGAAAACCAAGTTTTAAACAGTACTCTTCTCGGTGTAGGATCAGCGTAGGCATTCATCCTCCTCGGAAAAAAGAGAAAGACAAGAGCTCTCTGACTTGGGAACCATTTATTTGCGAATTACCTTATTATTCTGGCGCTGCCAAAGTGAAGGAGCAGACGGGGGATCATCTTTGGAACATCAACATTATTATCGTCATCAGCATCATCATCACTGTAGAGCATATAGCACTCCTCCCCTTGTGTTCTGAAGTATGTCGCCGTTGGGAGTGTATCTCTCATGTTGCGCCTTCTCCTATAAAGTGTGTATCTCCTCTCTGGTGGGGCTTTGTTAGAGGAAACACTGTTGGGTTAACGGCGACACGGAAAAGTATAAAGTAGCCCATTGCCAATTTCTCGAACAACGCATTTTCTCTCTCTCTCTGAGAAAATTGACTACAAACTTCACGGTACAGTGTACTTTTAGTATGTCCGTGTAGATAGTGTAGTAGTAGTAGTAGTAGTAGTAGTAGTAGTAGTCCGTGTGTAGTAGTTGTTGTAGTATTTTGTGTTTTTCCTAAAGCCCCCTCGCCGCCGCTTGATATCGTTGATGAAGAAGCAGCTGCCAAAATGCCACGAATGATACGCTTTATACGTAACTTATTTCTTCCTGTAACTAGACCAGAAGTATGCAGTTTTCTTGGGAAAGAGGGAGAGAGAGATGCATTTGTGCTGATCCGATTGGAACAAGAGGGCAATAGACGAAAATGAACGTAAGACGAGGAGGAGATGAGAGGAGGAATAACATCCAAATATTTTCCCTGTGTTCGGAGGCTGATCATGTAGATAATATGAATATCCTTTTTTTCTCTGTCAAAGAACTCGTTATTTATCTAAATGAAGTGAACAAAAGAGAGAGAGAGAGAGAGAATAAATAAATAAAAGGATGATGCGCTCTCTCCTTGTTGTTAGCATTGGCATAGGGCTGTTGTGTCTGTTGTGTTGTGATTTTTTCCGACTCGACTGTAGAGCCGGAAAGAAGAGAGAATACACAATGTGAGAGACAGTCTGTTGTGTAACGACGAGTGTGTGTGTGTATGTGTTGATCACTGATCAACGCTCCCTTGATCTGGCAGGGAGAAATTTTAGTAGCATTTTCAAGTAATTTATCATATGCCAAAAAAAAACGATTTTTTTCAGGGAGTGCATGGCCCTGCAATGGGAGAGCAGAAGAAAATGTTTTATGCTGGTGTAATGTTAGTTTTGGATGGGAAACCGGGGGATCATGTTATGATTTTATTGTTCTGCAATATTACAGTTTTACCAATATTGTAGTATGTTGTTGGAACGCTGTGTCGAATAGCAGCGGAGTAATATAGATTATATGACAGACGCAGAACAAGATGTATGTTGCAAAACGGTGACGACCGGGGCCGTTCGTTGCACTTTATAAAATATAGGCATTTTACGAGGGGTAACAAGGATGCACAGGAGAAAGGAACAAAATTCTCGAGATTATGAAAACTGCAAAGGGGAAATGGCGCTGTCGTAATAGAAACATTTAGGCGCCGCTAAAAAAATATTTTTCTGTGGGAGAAGCACACATTATTGCAGGTCCACTTGTCAGGAAGCTGTAACTGTAATTGTTATTTTGATTATGTGGGGAATTTAGTGAAACAACTTTATTATTACCTCTACTCATTCTTTCAATTTTGCAGATTTCATACCCCAATTAAGCTCTCTTCCTATGAAGGCCTATCAACTTTGTATTTCCTTTAAAAATCCGTCCTTTCCATTACAGCTTATATCAAACTTCTCTTTCACTCTTCGTCGTCACGCCTTAATCCGTATCTTCCCGGTTCCCAAATTCATCCGTTGTGCACAGTTACAGTGAGGCTCCTGTCGCAATATTAGCGGTATGTAATGTGGTTGTCTAAATAGAAAAATGAAATAGCCTGTAATAACGCTACATTTACTTTAACTGAGCCTGATTTTATCGATCTTGGATTTCAAAAGATAACATGTATGAACATTGTACTAATGTACATATATATACTTAGGTATAGACATGGTAGAAATAAGCCCTGCTTACCCAGCATTATATTTTATTCCCAAAAAGCGTGAGTGGAGTAGTACTGCGGCAAAGTTTTATTTTTTTACGAGAATTTTTTTTTATGGATTGGCACAATTTATTTCCTCCAGTGAGCAATATAAGTCATAATCTTATCGACGTCGTCGTCGTCATCGTCCTCATCGTCGTCAAATAAATGTTTAGCAGAATTGCCATTCTCGTAGTTACTATCACTACAGCAGCATCATCGTCGTCGTTCTCATCTTGTTTTCCTCTGTAAACGTCACAATACTCCCGAGCATAAACAAACGTAAAAGTCGCAGTCTAAAATTACAAACAGACACATGCATTATATAGAGACATGTGAGCCCTACTACGGCTGTACATAGGGGAAATGACAGTTTTATTTTTCTGCACACAAGCTATTTTAAACTTGTAAGCGCCTCTGATTTTTAATTGATTATAGCGGGGTACAATATACGGATCCCTATTTCTCCCCGAGTAACGACGTTTATGGGGAGTAGGGGGGGGGTGGAAGGAGGAGAAAAATAAGGGGAAAAAATATAAAATATACGGAAATATGAGTTCCACATGTCTGGACGGATTGCTTTTAAATATTTTAATGCGTTTATCATCTTCCTCCTGTCTGTCATATATGCCCGCAGAGAAGCAGCAATGACGACAGCAGATGAAGAATAACAAGACTGGTGAAAATGGAAAAAAGATTTCAACAAAGTACATAAAAATACGACGACTCGGTAGAATAAAGTAGCACACAAAAATATTGTGCAAGAGAGAAGAAAGAGAGTGTCGAATGGAGCTTACTACTACTACTCTCCTCTCATCATCATCATCATCATCATCATCAGCTTGAGAACGACGACAACAACGACGGGATGAAGATGAAGCTCGCGGATGAGATCAGATCGTGAAAACTGCAAAAAGTTAAAAATACTTTGCTGAGTAAATTCTCCACCCGTTAATATTATCATGATCAGTGGTGGCTTCGGGAGGAAGATGCTATTTTTTACCAGAGAAAAAAAATATAAGGACGTATTACTACGTTACCTACATATTTACAGGCTGTTTTCCTGTACTAATCACGCTCGGAAGCTGCTACGGGGAAGAAACGGTATGGGAAAGAGATACGGCGTTGTGTGAGGGGGGTATGTAATAAAATTAACATAAAATTTCGCCTGAGAAAGACAAT
>JAHZNE010002242.1:0-11717 GCA_027744055.1 Callyntrura sp. NNG-2020
CTCGTGAGACCGGCGGACGTGATTTCGGAGGAGATGCTTGGCGGCGTAACTGGTACCGCAAATGTCACACTTGTAGTGCATATTGAGTGGATTTTCTGAATATTTTCCCATGAAAAATAAAATTTCAATTTGGCCAAATGCAAATTTGGGGATAACCGAGATTTTAATACGACGACTCTCCAACAAATGAACATAACACTGGAGAGGCTCTTTTTCCCAGACAGCTTGGAATGAATGAAGTCTGATTTTCTGAAGAAGCCAACAGCACCGGCTGCTGGCTTTTCCTCAGTTTCTATGCAGCCGTCCTTAATGAACAATGTTACATGATGTGTCTGTGAATGTATTGACTTTCCCAAAGGATACCCTAGCAAATCCAAATTACATCGTTGTTCCGGTGAATGCCAACTTGATAGGGCTTCCGCGTCCGGTGCAGTAGAAAATGCTGATTTTAGAGTGGTATTCGTCCCATGCTGCAGGGGTACTTCAAATGACACTTTCTTTGGCTTTGCTGTTCACAATATGATGGGTCGATGGGTTATAAGAAGAGCATTAAGCGAGCATTTCCTACATTTTGGTAGGGTTTATTCTTCCGCGGATTAAATTTCGTTCCCTGCAACAGTAGTGGCGCGGCCATGCAAGTGCAAGTACAACTGCCGCTACCGCGTAAAAAAGGGATGTACAATCTATGAATTACTACGCACTCCTGGTTGTGCGAACACATTTCTGGTATAACTCCTTCACCCCCAACACCCCCGAGAATCCGGATACATGATACCACCAACTACGATAACTGGTTAAATCTGACAAAAACTGTTGTAAACGAGGGCTTAGCTGGTATTAAATTCTACTTTATTTTCCACAAAAATTATTTACATTTTTAAATTTAAATACTACAGAATCTAGTAGAGTTTATTTTTTCAGTGTCTTCACATTTCCAGCACCCGACCCCTCCCGCCCCTTTCTTGCTCGTCCCCCTTGGCGTTTTCAGATGGATGCTTAATGTTCTCATGTAGGAAGCTGACACGTGTATTACTTCTTCTTTTTGTGAATCCGTGCGTGTGAGAAGAGACTCCCAGATTGGCTAAAGGCCCTTCCGCATATTTTACACTTGAAAGGCTTCTCCTTTGTGTGGGTTCTCATGTGACTTTCCAGCAAAACTTGAGTCTTCATCTCCCTCCCACAAATCCCGCAAGATAAGGGCGCTCTCGGGTGTGACTCCGTAAATGGTTCCATAGATTCCATTTTACCCGGAACGACTTCTCACAAAATACACAAGACATCTTGTAACTGTAGTACAGCTGGACCGCCTCTTTGGTATGACCCTCCTTCCAGTGCGCTCTTTGACTGGAGGCGAAATCAAAAGTTTTGTCGCACAGGCCACACCTGAGAACGCCACCGGAAACCTGGTGAAATTTCAACAAGTGAGACTGTAAAGGTTTCTTGTACGGAAAAGTTTCCTCGCAAAACTGACAATGATACAGGTTTTGACCCTGATGAACCACGAGTTTGTGCTGGGCTAGCAAGCTGGAGTTCGTGAAACGTTCCGAACAGTGAGGGCACGTGTATCGGAGCTGGTGGGTGAGC
This sequence comes from Callyntrura sp. NNG-2020, assembly GCA_027744055.1. NCBI lineage: Eukaryota > Metazoa > Arthropoda > Collembola > Entomobryomorpha > Paronellidae > Callyntrura > Callyntrura sp. NNG-2020. The sequence continues at coordinate 1,585 of JAHZNE010002242.1, forward strand.
CCGTGTCTTCTCAAGCTAGCTTTTGTGTTACATGCCCAGTTGCAAGTGGGACAGAAGAAGGGCTTCTCCTTCGTATGTGACCGGAGGTGGTGTTTGAGGCTGCTGTTGTTTGAAAAACCGACCCCGCAGAAGATGCACTTGTACGGTTTTTCCCCGGTGTGGGAGCGAATGTGAAGAAACAGGTAATCCCTAGTGGAGAAGCGCTTGGAACACAGTTCGCAGGGGAAGGCTCTTTCGCCCGTGTGGACAAGTAGGTGCCTCTGGAGGGACCCTCTGAAGGAAAAGATACGTCCACACATCGAGCATTTGAAAGCTTTTTCTCCCGTGTGCTCCTTCACATGACGCATACGGTTGGGTGCCGTTCCAAAAACTTTGCCGCAAAGGTCACAGGAATAGGGGCGTTCCCGTGTGTGAGTAAAGATGTGATCTTTGAGGTGTTGATAGATCGCAAAATGTTTCCTGCAAAAGAGGCACTCATGCCGCTTTTCTCTGGTGTGGGTTAGCTCGTGAAGCTGTTTCTCCTTATTGGTGGCAAACATTTTTGGACAGGAGGAGCAAGGGTGTCGTTTTTCCTCATGGGTGCGACGGACGTGATTTTGGAGGTGTTTTTGACCCGCATAACTTGTACCACAAACTTCACACTTATACTTCCTCTGTAGTGCCATTTTTAAATATTGGAGAACAGTTTTTAAAAATATTTCAATTTGTCCGATTTTTTCAATTTGGATTTTAACACCGTAAATGAACAGCAAGGCGAGAGAGGTGCTTGCATGGGAGACACCTTACAGGGAATGAGATCCCTTTTGACTTGAAGCAAGCACTAGCCGCTGTGTAACCAGTGCTCGACCTAAATGCATTTTGTATGTCTTTGTGTGTGTGTGTATTTGCGTGTAAGCCACTGTTCCTCGTTCAGAGAGAGGAATGCAATGCCTGCTTGTTGCGGCCTTCATGCAGGGAATTAAAATGCTAATTTTAGAATGAATGCATTTCTTAGAATATTCTAGCATCGTTGCTGACAACATGAGGGGTCGAATGGGTACGAGAAAAGCATTAAACAAGTATTTCCTAACTTTTGGTCCAGTTCATTTTTCAGCGGATTAAACATTGTTCCCTGCAGTGTTACTGCCTACAGCCCCCCATGCATGTTGTCATGAAAAAGTACTAAGGGGCATAACCGTGAAAGGGGAGATATAAAAGCAGAGTCCATTTACCCAAAAGTACCTGTGCATCATTGTCTGGCTTCTTATTTTCATGAATTTTGTGCATGTCTTCGGACATTTCCCACTTGGCCAAATGCCCAAACGCAAATGTCAAACTTGTACATCTCTTCGCCTGTGTCAGTTCTCAAGTAATTTTCCAGCAAACTTTGGGTTCTCCTGTCCCTCCACCAAATTTTGCACAAGATCGGTTTCCAAGAGTGTGGGTCTCATGCGAAGCGCCTTTCCAAAAAGAGTACAGGGCGAAATACTAAACATTACGACACCCCCAAAAGAAATGAAAAGCACGTCCATGTTCCTTGATGTACTGTAGTATAGGCGAGAGACTGAATGCGTAGCATAAGAGTAATATCTCACCAAAAAGGGTGGTTGGCATTAGGGGTGAGTCGGACAAGGTTTGTTACTCTCCGTGTCCGTCCATGTCCGACAAAATGGTCCCCGATAATTAAAGTCGTCACTCATAACATTATTTCGTTAAAGTAAACTGCTTTTTACGCAAATATGGCATTATGAAAAAACGTAGAAGAGTTCAATGTAGTACGAATTTATTTGAGTTGAAGTATTTCCCGTACTAGAAAAAACTCTCGTCGGTGGCCTGTAACGCAGGTACGGCTAATATTTGCTGCGCAACACTTATCTGTTAGCGTTGCACACTTGTCCGTGATCTCCAATTTTTGCACATTTCCAGCAGCAATCAGGAGAAAACGCTTCACTCATCTTGCAAACGATAATCTTGCTTCTTGCGATTATACATATAATGAGCTGTTATCTGTTATCTTGTTAGTTCAGCTTAATTAAATATTAATGAGAACTATAGCGAAACTGATGATGGATGTCGACCTGGTTTATAAAGCTTTGCGTAACGTACGGCTGTATTTAGAAGAACTGCCGAGAAACCTTGAATCCGTAGTCTGTTGGGAGGGGGAAGATGTCTGGAAGTGTACACATTTATCAATTCAAAGGTAACAGTATTGTGCCGAGCGCACAAGTTCTTCAGTTTTCATGTCATGATATTCAAGATACTATCAGGAGTCTATCTACTACCTATCGTATGACCTGCTTATTTACATTGGTTTACTATTACTATGCTATTGGATTAACTTGAAGCATTATGCGTTAAGTTTAGGGATATTTGTGGACGGCGATGAAATGCAAAAGGTATGTTATGTATTTCTTAACTGCTTGCATATTAATGCCTGTACATTTCTAGTCAATTTTTTCTGGACTATGTTCTATCAGACAGTTAATTATTATAAGTTTGTCCGACAAATTTTTGTGCATTTCCGTGTCCAAAAGGGGTTGTTTTTCATTGTCCGTGTTCGTCCACCAATGTACATATCATGACCGCGTCCGACAACATTTTTCGGACATGGACACAGATTTGTCCGACATTGACGGACACTGCTCAACACTAGTTGACATACATGTGCCTGTTCAATGTATAACAGAGCACCTCCATAATGTTACAACGGTTGTTGCCCCACAGGACAAGCTGACACTCTAGCAAAAAAGTAACATGACCTCCCCAGCAACACTAATATGATTTTTAACTCCCAAAGCACTGTAAATGCCAGAAGGTGATAATCACCTTTAAATTTAATGTACATAGTTTAATTAATTTAAAACAAATTGAGCTAAAGGAATGAAAAACATGACAAATTCGGCTACAACTAACTTACAAGGAAGGGTCTTGGGTGGTAACCCTTAGATTGGGCTAAATTTAGTACACACTCATGGAATCGGCGATGCTGAACTGAACCATGCATGCTTTATCTCTGAGTGATGGATTATATGACCCGCAGAGGTCATCGTGTAGATGTATTACCATTAAGTAAATATCTACATAATATGAGAAAGCATACATCGTAATTAGATCATTAGGTGTTTCAAATTATGTTTTCACAAGTAGTCAGAGGTCACCTGGATGTATGCAACTCCTGTTTTGTGACGCGCCTCCTGCGCCTTAATCTGAAGCTCGTTTTGATGTACTTTTTATGGACCAATTCTCAAACTTGGTATATATAGGTAGACTTATAAATGTATATTGTGCCGTAAACGAAACGAAATTTCAAAACTACGTTTTCGTCGTGCCAACATAGAGTGGGTACCAAACTTGGTGTAATTATAAATCAATAGGTTATATGCCAAGTTTGAGGAACGGTCCAAGAAACGAAATAACAGCGCCCTACATCAGGGTCACCTCTGACTAATGGCGAAAACATAATTTTGCATACACCTAATGATTTAATTACGATGTATGCTTTTATACATGATGTATTTACGTAACGATAACGCATCTGACTGATGACCTCTGGGGGTCATGTACCCCACCACTCAGAGCTAAAATATAGATAGTTCAATTGAACATGGCCGATTCTATAAATGTGTACTCAATTTAGCCCCATTTGAGCGTTACAACTAAAGACCCTTCCTTGTTCCTGACATACTGCTGTCCTCCGCCATAGGCGAGTTTGATTATGTTAATCTAAATAACCTAAACACCGCCAACATAACAATAAAAATATTGTTCTACCAAACCAAAAATTACTTTTAATACATATGGCGTCGGGAATCGAAGGCCAGAATCATGTAGCTTTAATTGGAATGTTCGAATTGGAACCATACTAAACTCATCTAATCAAGTTTAAGATGCAATGCGGCAATCACTTTACAGCACTCCCCTTCACTCTAGCAAGCGTTGCGAAGCACCACATTAATATTAATACCACATAATTAATACAGAAGAACATGCGCAATGTCGTTTTATGCTAATTTAACGATACATAGCATCCTGTGGTAGAAAAATGCGCATACAAGAACACATACAAGACATTTTGCGCTATTTTTATGACGCAGTTTGTACGAACAAACTAATGTTTAACTAGTTATAATCAACATTTAAATAACACACATTTATTTTTTGCACTATTGCACACTTTAGGCAATAACGAATATGAGGAAAAAAATTAATCGTCAGTCTTACAGCGTCAGTCTTTGATTTGGGAGGTTGAGGAAGACGAAGCGGGCTGCTCACTCCCTTCTTCCCTCCATCACCTCTATCTTAGCATCATCATCATAACAACAGTTTCGCAAGGAGGCACAAGTCGGTACCTGGCGAAACCACGTACAACACAAAGTACAGCCATACTAACAGCAGCAGCAGTAGCAACGTACTACCAACAGTACAGCTACAACAAGCGTATCTTGAGTTACCTCACAACTCACAGTCACACACACAATATCACGAGCGACGGCGCTCGCCAGTGGTACGTTCGATCCCACTTCCGGGGTAAGGGAGCAACCGCCCCCAGCTATACACACATCAACGGATAGCTGGCATCTTCCACTACCCGGGTCATCAACCCACCTTGCGGAGGGACCGCGGTATGTACGGGCAGTAGAAACCACCAACTCTAAAAGGCTGTTCATCTGCAAGCACAAGTACCGAGACTTGTAAAACTGTCACGCTGGAGAAGGATAATCCGCGTAACCTAACTAACGAATGTGTAACGCAACCCGGGACACAAGGGACAAACCTAACCAAACAAACTACTCCTTGACAGGCGGTGGCCCGCCGTTACACATATACTCATATATGCATATATACATACGTGATATAAATAAAGAAATACTTTCTTTAAAAAGGATTGCATACATTTATAATGACGGGTTGACATACACTATTTGACACAGACAGCAAAGAGAACCGCTTTTGCAACGCGGAATGACTTTGAAAATACTAAAGATGTAGGGTTAAATAATGATACTAATGGTGGTATTCTTAATTAATTAGTAATTTTGTTTTATAAGTTGAATCAGGCACGCCATTCAAATGGCTATTTGAACGTATTAAACGTTGAAATGAGTACGTACCTACAAAGTACAGGTTTCCAGGAACGTAGGTCTTGAGTTATCTTATCAAAGGGTAATGTAATAAATATTACAGCCGGATTTACGAATATCTAAATTGGTAAAAGGCTGATCGAAGCCGAGATCTCCTGTGGCTATTTATCACACGGAACGGGATTTTTTTCCAATGAACGGGAAATGCTAAAAACATTGAACGATGAAGGCAAGGACAAGGTTTATTATTACACAAGAACACGATTCGCGGTTCACGGCTTGCAAGAAAACTGTGCTGCGAGAGGGAATGTATATAATTTTACACCTGCCATCCTACGTTGCAGCACTTTTTATAAAACAAAGAAAAGGGACACTGGTGGACGTCAACAACATAAAAACTACACCAAACTGGGTTGCAACATTTAGAAAGGATGTCGAAATGGTGATTTGAAAGAAACTAAAACTTTATGTTAAATAAGAGAAACTTTATTCAAAACTTGCATTGATGCGGGATGCATTATTCTACACTAATAATATTAATCTGAGAAGTTGAAATATAGTGTCTTGTTCTAGGATTGTATCAAGTACAGCGTACCTTCTATTCACTAAGCTAATTAAAATACATGCTAACGAATGGTTTTTGCACCTACCTATGCCTCCGCCACGGGTTTGTAACTGGGTGAGGGTTACTTTTTTGGGACGGATTGTAGGACCCATTGGTCCATCATATGGAGTAAGTATAAACGTGACAGCTGTGGTAGATTTATATTGGAGAACCGGTGAGAGTCAACGAAGATGCTAATCAATGAGCTAATGCTAATGCTAATGCATTTTCCTCGATAACTAATTTTAGTCCCGGTTGAGCTGAATGTTGGATCATGGGGGGTAAATTTTTACTGGCTATCTTTTCACTGGTCTCTAGCACCTGTACTCTGCAATTAGCTGGTCCGAGGAATAGATTTCCCCTATCCGAGGATTATGGTCAAGTATAATTGTAGGTTTCCTTAATTCATTACCTTGCTGCGGAGCTTGTCATGATGCTCTGTAGAAAGTAATACTACTACCACATCCTTCCTTCGGGTTTGTGGCTAGAGTTATATTTTTATCGTATTCATTAATGAATACAAAAACAGATGAAAGTGGCCGACATTGCTTCCATGTTACTTACCGTGGAACTTCTGCCTTCACTTGCTCACAAAAGAATTCCAGAAAACCCTAGAAACTCAGTTTTGTCAATGGGTGTCCAAATTAGGGCTTGCCGCAGTGGATAGATTTGCTACCGCTGGCTTGACTGGTGGTTGTTCAACCACAATTTCTTCGACTGGAGGCTGTATCACGTGAGACTGATCAAGTATAGTTCCAGCTGAAGTCGGTTCATTCGTATGTCTTGCTGCTCGGCGTGCGTTCAATTCACTGACAACACTCTCAGCGTAATCGTCTGTGTGACTAACAAGATAATTTAAATAATATATTCTTCGACAAATTTTTTTAGACTAATGCAAAAGTGAACTTACAAACTAACTTTACTATCATATCCAACATTTGACAGAACTTGTCTGAGCTATTATTCTTTTTTTATCAAAGTAATATCATGATTGTTGTAGTAGTTTATCACTATAAAAACACAAACAGCTCAAACCAATACATTTGTGGCTGTTGTAGAATAGTTTTCAACTTACAAAACAAATCCTATGTTATTGAAACTCAATATTGGAAGACTATATATGTGGTCTACACATTGAAAGACAACTGAATTCCATCAAATACAAAAAAGTATGTGCGATTCATACCGGTGTGAGCACATTTAAGGCATGAGTTATGAAGTCAGACTTCACAACAACAGAAGTCCTGAAACCATACGAATTCGAAAAACCATTAAGTTTCTTCTCTATTAGCGCTACAGTGATCAACGCTGGGGGTTATCCCCTCTATCGTCTTTGTTACACCGACGGGCCTTTGTTCACTTGTCAATCTGACATCATAAGGCTTGTAAATAAACTGACTTTTTTATGGGACTTTCCACATATTTCCTGAAGCTTTTTTAGCAACTAGTAGTACTTCTTTATTGAAACAGTTTATAGATTTAATAACACGTTAACATTACTCAATCATAAGATTGGGAATATTGGACATTTATTTGATAACTAAAGTATAAATGCTACAATTACTCCACCTATAAGTTATGTGCAATTTGGGCGGATGCAGGGTTACGTATCAATAAGTCACACACTTATAATATTTTAAACTTTTAGTTTAAATAGTTTAAAAGGATTAATTGACTAATTAGTTTATAGGTTGTCAAATGTTTGATAAAATATATACATCACAATACGTACACTAAGAAAATCGTACCAAAATAATGTGTCACTGGCATCTCATAACATTTTCAGAACAAAACCAATATATTTACAGTATTGTCTATGATGAAGGAGTACACATTTGCTTTTGTTTCTGTCTCGAGTTTAGCCATTCCATAGTAAAATTCTACAGGACGTTCTGCCCTGAGTCGTTTTCTCCAGTAACGTCGGCCATGCGTAATATTAAGTAGCTGAACCCTCCAATTAATTAGAGCGGTTTTAGTGAGGTCGGAAATGTCAATAAAGAGAAACAGTCCTTCTTGCATTAGAAGATAAGAAGCAATGAAGAGTAGAAGCAGCATAATATATATAAATATGGGAATAACGTCCCAACTTGTCAAAATTACTGAGTTTAATACAATTAGCAACGCCACGATTGATGCCATTGCATCTCCTAACATTAAACTTAGATAAGGCAAACCGATTTGTGTGATGCAGCGTAACTGACAAAACAAACTAAAAGTTGGCAATTCGATCCTCCTGCTAGCGATGGTAGTAATGGACGAGGTATAAATCGAAACCATTGTAAATGCTAAAATGCAATTAAAACAGATAATTTGTTCAATGGATATAAAACACAACTCCATCCAGAGCACTCTGAACACGAGGAAAATATACTTTGTTATAGGCATTTCTAAAATGACTGGGAAATACAACTTGGCTAGATACAACGGTGGATCCAGGCCCATCATCACAAACGGCGTAGAAAATGTAGTAACAAATGCTATGCCTATAAATCCAATAGTGCAAAGAACTAAGCCCACTTTGTCGAACTGCCTTCGATTCAATAGGTTTTTTAATTCTGAAAATATACAAATAATGTGACATACTTTGATTACTTGGACATCTTTTACTATTACTGAAAACTACTGTGTGGAGTTACCTTGTAGGAACAACTGAGGTAGCGATGACTGCATTTGCTGCTGTGGAATGGGTGCGAGGTTTATATAAAATGTAAATAAGGAATTGAGATACTGTGCACAAAATGCTTTGGAGCAAGCGACCCACAACAAGAAGATTCTTCCATGGGCAGAAGCCAGTACAACAGCTACTGTGTAAGACATGGTTATGTATATTGGAATGATGCTTTGTTTTGTCGTAAAGGATAGGATATGGTGAATATTGTAAGAGTAATATACATTAGGGCACCCAAAGTAGATAGCGCATATGGCGTCAATCTACTTGAGCATCTTTCAATTTTTATTTTCATTGTAAGTGGATCAATCAGAAGTGGTACAGGATATGGTGCTAAATGCCGATGAATATTATTTACGAGGTTGATTGTTTTCAACTGCAAAGGGGTTGCCATCATAAAAAAGGATTTAATAAAAGTCGTTACTTTAAAAATGTTATGCTAAATTGTTAAGTATTTTTGTAGTTCCTAACGTAGCAGGGCACAAATATATGTAATATATTATATATTGGACAGTTTGTTTTGATATAGAGTTAAAGTAGCCCTATTTTGTTCTTTTCATTATTTTGAAATTGTCACGATAGTGATCCAAGCAGTATCGTTTACTATACCAGTAGTATATGTTATTTTAACTTGTGAACTGAAAAACTATACACTAACCATGGACAAATTTATCTTTCCAACGGCATAATTGATCCAAGCAGTATCGTTTACTATACCAGTAGTATATGTTATTTTAACTTGTGAACTGAAAAACTATACACTAACCATGGACAAATTTATCTTTATAACGGCATATTCTTTCTTCACCATTATTGTTTTTTTACCTACATTAAAGTAGTATACTTTCACAATTATAACACAGGAAAACAATTTATTTTTAAAATGAACAATGATTATAAGCAATACAATAACCGATAAACGAACGAACAATACGATAAATGTGCGTACAGGAAGAAAATTTTTAGTGCTTGGCCAGTACAATGGATTTTTAACATTTACTTCATTTGTCGTAAGGGAAAATGTACTACTTTCCTGTTTGTGTAGAATAACAAACCGACTCAAGTAAAACCCAAATGTAATGTAGATAATACAAATATAAATTTACAAAACTTATAGAAAATGGTATCTGTATCTAAAAGTTGAAAATTATTTTTGCATATTATTTATATAAATGTTCTTGTATAATAAGTTTTGTTTTAAAATGGCGAAATAAAAAAGCAGTAGGAAGCAAAAAAGAAAAATGTTGGTAACATCTAAAATTTAAAAACACTTTTTGCTTATTATTTATAAAATGTTCATGTAAAAAATATTCTTTTAAAATAAACAAACCAAAAAATAATTGCAATCAAAAATTAGAAAATGATAATTATGTGTTCCCCTGGCGATTACTCAAACTCTTATTGTTGAAAAATAAATTCAGCTTGAAAATGAAGAAATAAAAAAAAACAGTAGAAAGCAAAAAAAGAATATTTTGGTAATAGGAAAAATTAAAAAATGAGATGTATTTGTTCCCCCGGCGATTACTCAAACTCTTAAAAATGAAGAAAAGAAAAACATTTGGCAGCAAATAAAAATATGTTTGTAATATCTCAAATTTAAAAACACGTTTTTGTATATCATTTATAAAATGTTGTTGTAAAATAAATATTATTTAAAAATGATAATAAGAAAAATTAGAAAATAATATTCATTTGCGTCCCCACGATTACTTCAAAAACTGTTTTTCTTATAAAATAAATTGTGCTTTAAAACTTTAAATCCAATAACAACTAAAAGTAAAAAAGGGAAAATCATATTAAT
>JAHZNE010002243.1:0-17933 GCA_027744055.1 Callyntrura sp. NNG-2020
TGACTTCTAAGAAAAGGTTCTTTTTGTGACCAGGCAGACAACGTGCTCTAGAGCCAGAGCCTGAACGAACATTCTAGTGCACCTCTTATTAGGGTATTTCCTGCACCTGCAGTCAGTGTAACTTGCAGAGGATTATGGTAAAAACCATAAGATATTATTAGACCTGCTTGAATGAAAAATACTGAAATATGATGTTTTAGGGAAATCCCAACATTTCATGGAAATTCAAGATCTCTGGTTTACGTATGTTTGTCTAGAACGTTTCTAATGTATTAGTCATATATCATATACATAACTAAAAATTCAGACAATGCTAAATTTTGATGCATTGTCTCTATCTTCCCATGCTTCTTCTAACCTGACACTTTGCTGTAATTGTAGGCTGCCCGGTAGGAGTAGGTGCTGGGTACGTTTGGTAATAGCGACAACATGGCATATTAACGGCTCATGGCACTGGAAAAGACACTTACAGATACGTGTATACATTTGTGCATGTTACAACTACAATCAAATACCAGTCAAGTGACCCTCTTTTTTTAGGTAAGTTTAAAGTCTAGAAAATTAGCATGCGGACCTGATAGCAATAATGACAATACTTTACAAAGTCATTTTACAAGGAAATAGAAGTCTATTTTCATCACTTACTACAGTAGTGAGAGTCACAGAGTCAGTTCATATAAATCGTGTCGTAAGATTCAAGATTCTTGTGTCTGACAAAGCAGTAGTTGAACAGCTTCTAATGAGAAAGGACGTTTCACGTTTACGTGTTTATTAAACTGATCAAATCAAACTCTTTGTGTTGTTACAGAAAATAACTAAAGTCTACACCTGTTAACAGTGTGTTACTTCCATTTAAAATGGCAAAGGTAAATTTAATTAATTAGTCACTAATAACTGTTAGGTATACTATTTCATATTATATTAATTTTCGAATTTGTCTCATTGTGCCCCATAGATGATGTGGTGCCCCCTCTTCATTTTTCTTCTGGGATATCCAGCCTTTTTACAAGGACTTCCTACAGGCCCCGACCCGGCGGCCGTGGCAGCGGAACCCGTTGCTCCACCAGCACCGATAGTGGAGGCAAGTCCCGTTGTTGAACCTGTTGCTGTTCCTGCTTCTGTTCCCGCACCCGCTTCTGTTCCTGCTTCTGTTCCCGCACCCGCTTCTAACCAACCTGCAGGAGGTGGCGTAATTACTGAACATAAAAACCCCGATGGATCTGTCATTACCGTTACTAGATATAATGGACCACTTCCCTCTAACTCATTCCCATCAGGTAAGAAAATATTGAACTACTGTTTTTCCAACGCATTTCTCATGACCGCTGGTAAATTTGGATTGCATGTTTCATCGTGCATAATATCACTCGGTACAAGTTTTTTTTAAACCGTAAAACTGTTTTTTATAAACAGTTCGTGTTTTATAAAAAAGGAACGTATCTAACTGAATGCCCTGAAATGTAAATTGACCATACTCTGAAACTACCTCCCCAGCTTCGCATTCATGGTTTAAAAACATAGAAAACAAAAGAATTTGTGATTAGTGTTTCTTTGATTGGCTTTGTAGGGCTGACTGGTATGCATGACTCTTTGTTCCAAAGCAACCTTTATCAGACTCAGCTACTTGAGTTGCAAGCTCAACAAGCAATGAATCAAGCGCTGCTAAGAAATTTCCAATTTTACAATTACAACGGGTACTCTCCCTTTCCATATATCCGTAATCCAGGTTACTCTCCATACTATTCCTCAGGTAGGTTTTAAAACAACAAATTTAAAATAACAATTTTGTGCTTCCTTGCTACCCTCCATTTGAAAGAGTTGGTCTGGGCATTGAACTTATTAACTTTTTATACGTGAATGGCAGTTACTGCTAGTGGTACATGTACGATTTTTATAAAACACGAGTACCTGTATTTATTGCCGAGTTTTGCTCCTTTACTTTTAAATGTAAATTGTGGCACTGCGGTCAAAGTTTCATACTCAAATTTACATGTCACACATTGTTGGCCGGTCGTTATTACTTTCAACTTTTTATTAAAAAATATTATTGTATTTCAGCTCCATTTTTCTCCCCATTCTTTGGCTTTGGTGGATACAGTCCATTTTACTCGGGCTATGGACATCAGGGTTATAAATCTTCTTAAAGTGGAGCGTTCAAAGCTCCAGAGTCCGGATATATCCTTGCAACTTGGAAGACGTCCATAATATACGGGATCCGCTACCTCACATCGTATCCGATGTAGTTTTTACACTTATATTTTATATTTCTCACACTGGTGCTGACTTTTGTAATAACAATTTAAATTTTACACTTTGCATACTGCCAAATTAGTTTGAAAACCAAGAGAATTAATACTGAATACTAAGACATAATGTATGACTTGTTATTAAAGTTGAAAATCTTGAATATTTATGTACTTTCACATTCGGACTTTTCTAATAAAGAAACCTTTTAATTTTATGCAAAAAATGCTACATATTGATGTATTTACTTCAATCGATACCGCACAATGCATATAGCTTATGTTGAGAATTGCTATTCCTGTGTTTTAAAATCAATGCATAATTTGCATAACTTTTGATAAGCTGTTAATTTGTTCTAACTATGCAAATCATTGTAATTCTAGTTGTGTGCTGTATTTGGCATTAGAACGTCAGTATGTAACCTATTTTCTAGAATGGAAATAATTAAATTGACTACTGTGACTGTGGAAGCGATGAAACAGAAAATTGTATACAACTTACCTACATCTCCCAAGTAAAATATTCTGTCGGATCCCTACCGCATTTAGTTTAGTACTCATTTTGTGTCAAGATCGCTCTCGTTTTATGGTGCATTACGACAGATATTTCGGAAATCTTTTCAATTACGCACAACAACGTTGTTTTTACTAAGTAAAGTTTTTCTTGTACTACTTTTACTTTATTTGCTGGAAAGTTTCAGTTAGTAATTTAAATAAATAGTCTACCCTTCTACATAAAATCTTTCTTAAATTAAAGAGGTTCACCGAAATAGTTTTATCCTCGATACAATGAAGACCATTTTGTGTTCTCTGGTAAGCTCTCAATTTACAGGTTGCACATTCAAACATACAACAAGTAGAAAATAAAGGCTCTTGCTTGGGAGTGCAACTTTTTAACACAAACAAATAAAATACATTTTCCATGTTTCACTATAAACTTTGGTGTTTTTATTGCAATTATTTTCTCTTTGAATTTTTAGGCATTAACTTTGGTACTAGGACTGATTAGTCTTAAAGGCATTCGGGCACAGAAACATGTCAAAGGAAACAAAGTAGCGACCACAGTGGCTCCAGATAAAACGCCATATTCCATCCCATTTCTCGCTCAGCCAGCATCGTCCATAAGCTTAATAGACAAATCTATACAACATAATTCAAGTCTTCCTTTTTCAGTTAGATTCCCTAAACCAGAAAGGCAATCTCTAAAATTCCATTATCCAATGCTGCCAAACTTATATTGGAGTCTGCACAAACGTCCAGAAGTACCAATAGTAGAGCCCGAGCAGGAGCTAGGCTTTGGACTGGAGTACGATTAATTAGCCAATAATATTTCCTACCCTACACGTGTGATATCGCCGTTTTACTTAAATCGCAGAAATCATTTTGAGTAGCTCAAAAACAAACGCATTTTCTTTTAAAAATCTAACTTTATTGTGTCATATTTGAAATGGTCTTGATGCAGATTAGTGTATAGATTTAAAAAAATTGTCTCCGTCACATACTAAGTCAACTGTTTAATTCAACTTAATAAGAAAATTTTACTTAACATTTACAAATAACGAACAGTTATTATTATTCTAACTGTGTTGCATTTTTATTTCAAAGGCATTACATTTGCATTCTACTAAATTACATATGAACAACATGCCGTGAAACTTCGAAAAATTCTCGTACAGCCCATCTGAAAGGCATAGCTCACAACTGTAAAATGCATGAGAGACCATAAAATCATTACAAATGAATTTATTTTTTCAGTATGCTATGTCATCATAATAATTATATGATATATAAATATATATTGACATTTCGCGTTATTATAAGCACACAGTTCCGAGCCGGACCAAATTACATTGTCGTTACTCGTACCGACAATTAGACGGGAATATGTATTACTTCCTCATAAACAATCATCGCTTACGGTGAAACCGTGAAATATCACGAAAATGATTTCATGTCGAAATTTGTTTTCTGTATGCCTGATTGGATAATGTTAACTGTGCTGTGAGTTACAGTTTTAACATATTAGTATGATTAATAGTGAAATTCTTTGAAACCGTTTGAAAATCCAAACGAAAAGAATAAGATTGCAGGATTACATATTAACTAAAGACTTTATTTATAAAATAGAACCTGAAGGTGACACATAACACACCCAATAAAAATTGAACGCATTGTAATTTCTAAAATTTTTTATTAAACTGTTAATCAATAATCGTCATCATTGCATACATGATATTTACGAAATGCTGGCGCAGTAAAACTTATACTAACAACGTGATGTCCGTTTTCTGATCTTCATCTTCGTAAGTATTTTTATGTATCTGTCCATATGCTCTATATTTCTACATATACTATTAATGTACAAATTCTAAGAGAACTCTATTCTACAACTATATAGCCTTCACAAATCAACATAGTTAAATAATTTGGCAATTAAATCGCGAATGTGCCAAGTTTAATATTTGGAGTCATCTGGTAGCAAAAATTCTATTCTGCAAATATTTTACACAAGTTTCTGAATATTATAGAAACCCAAATCGATTTAACGCATACATTCGGTAGCGAAGGTACGTACGTACGTGGTCATGATTATCATATTTTGTATTCATTCGCGTTAAGTATACTGATTTATTATTTTGAAATTCAAAATTTGAATTATTCTTAGCAAATTAGGCCACCAGGTGGCATTATTTACTTGTATCACACAGCTGCAGTAGTAAGCACATTAACAATGTCTACATGCGATGGCGAAACTATTATCGACATCTAACTAGATTTCTTACTAATTTACACTAACTAATATATTTACTATTCGAAGTTTACATAAATAATATACTTAAAAGTTTCACTTTCATTCAAATTTAGGGGTTTTCAATTGTCGTTGCTGTGTCTGAGTTAATCCATTTCATAGCGAAAAAATCGTCGATGACTTTAGACACTGGTTGCGACAGCTGTGAATCGGATATTGCGCGATCGCTGGCACTGGCGGCTTTTAAGTCTCGTAACATTTGCCACTGTGTAAAAATGCGGCTGTATTCATTAAGCTTCGGAATATTGCCTTCAATTGTGTAAATTTTAAGAAGGCCTCTGTAATCATACTCCAGTCCTGAGTAAGCGTCTCCAAACAACTTTTTCCCTGCAATATTAATCAAGTAATACAATGCTTAATTTCTACATATATTCTAGAGGTCATGGTTAAAAAAGAAGATTCTGTCAACTTCTCTTTTATATCGTGAAGAGAAGTAAGGCAATAAACCAATGAACTTGTGATACACTATTTGTTTTACATATTTCTTACCTATACTTATCGATCGCAAGTGCAACTCTTCAGCCTTTCTATATTCATCCATATCGTAATTGTACAGACTAGCTAAATGGCCAACCGACAGGGCTACTTCAAAGTCATACAACCCAAGTAATGTCTCCTTAATCGAAATTGCTTTTAAATGCATTTCTTCTGCATCCTGAAACATGAATATCATTGTTGATAACTTAAATACCATGTGGAAATTGTAAATTAAGTATGTAAACCTAACAAATCCCAACCCCAACTCAAACTGATAGTAGCGGTAAATGAAATTTAAAGTGTACCGCATATTTTCCCATTGATTGGTACAACCTTCCAAGATTTCCATAATGTTTAGCAATTTGTACATTCATTTCTCCAAAAATCTCCTTTGCCAGACTCAAAGCTTGCAAATGCAGTTGCTCCGCTTCCTCAAGTAAATCCTTTTCCATTGGAGTTCCATGACTGTCTATCGCAATTTCTTCTAAAATTAAAGCTTTCACCCTTTTTACCGAGCCCAATTGAAGATGGTTTGATTGGAGTAATACATCCATTACGGTAATCGCGATTTGCGATAATGTGCTGTAAATGAAAATTCATTTTTTGAAACAGTCTTCGATAAAGGCCGTGACCCTTGCATGTCAGGCTCATTTCTTATGACCCAATTCACTAATCTTTTCAATTGTTTGATTAGAAGATGAGTAGGACCACCGGATTTTCAGAAACTTACCGTGTTTCTTCAAAGTTACCGGTACTGTATTCCTTAACATACAACGCATATGATAAATCTTCCAGTACCACGGCAGTCATTAAATTATAGTCTCCATAAGCAGCCTTTCGAATCTGTAGGCATTCCTAAAGTGCAATCTCAACGTTAGTGAATAGTGACCGCTATGTACAACTTTTCATTCTCCAATTACTTTATAGCTTGATCTCTAATTACCCTGTAAACGGCAACAGCCTGTTGCACGGAGTCTCGATTCAAAAGATGATATCCGTAATCGAGTAATGCGTCAGCATACTTTATACTATTTGAACCATAAACATCTCTTGAAAGATACACTGCCTCCTTAATAAGCAATTCCGCCTTGTGAAATTCCCTTTTCACAACACATGACTTGGCAGACTGACGGAGAATATCTACTACTAGTCTAGGTTCAGTATTATGTATAACTTCCTTCAATTCCTCAAGCGCCTTTACACTCCACTCCAAAGCCTAAATAAAAAAGAATCTGTTAAAAGTGTCGAAGGAAGATATTAACAAAAATGAAGTTCACGTAGTTATATAGATTTTATGAATAACCTCGTCGTAATTAGATTCTAAGTAACAAAGAGCAGAAAACGCTGAATACATTCCGGCCAAATTAACCAGTATTTCTGCATCTTTCAGCTTTTTAATGATGGTCGTCGCTGTTTCAAAAGTCAAACGCGCTTGCGGATGCATGCTATAGCAAACTTGTGCACTCAATAATCTAAAACGAAAACAGAAATATTAAATCTGTGATAAGGAAAAACTACTTTTAAACATTTTGCAGTCTCGCACTAACTTCTCAATATATCGAATGCTTCTTTTGTAGCCGTCAAGATCATTTTCAGCCAAACATAAATACATACATTGGGTAAGAACTTTAGACCCTTCCTCAAACCATCCTGCCTCGCATAAAAATTCTCCTAAAAAACAAGAAAGCATGTAGCAGAGTTAAAATTAGAACATTATATTTGTGCGTGGTTCCTTACCTAACACCAGACCTGTGCGCAAAAGATTTTGTCGGAGCTTCTCCTCCGTTATTTCCTTTAATGACTTCGTCTCAAAATTCTTTGCCAGTTGCGCCGGTAAAAGATCCAAGACAAGTTGCCGATAGCAAGGAGGTTCTTCATCGCTCTTCTTCGTCAATAATTCCGCGTTTAAAGCGTTTTCCACACTGCGATTTATAACAATCTAAGAAAGCAGAATTACACGCACACGAAAGAAAAAAATTATTTGATTCTGTTTAGTGTAGTGAGTATTGACATTATTTCACATATAATTTTTTTAAATAAACATTATAATAAATGTAATAATGCTTATTACTTTGAACAGCTTGTGTAGTTTATCCCGTAATGTCCTAACTTGTAGCAATTTCGTGAAAACCGGTAACTGGCTTATTTCATCATTTAATATATCTATGTCTCCATTTTCGGCAACCTAAAACATCAAACGCCATTTCAATTTATTTAATATATCGTTCTTTTCATTAATTAGTTACAATGATCTACATTCATAGGATACAATTTACCTGGATGTACACATCCACAAGGACTTTTGCTGGAATAACTTCGCGTTCATAGCACACTTGCTGGAACCGCTGTGCCACAGTCCCCACCGCCACAGAATACAAGGTTAGTTTCGACAAATCGGGTTTCTTATCAGGTTTTTCCGGCATCTTTACAAGAACAGAAGTAGCAGGCTTCCTTTGATGAAAACGACAGGTTTGACAAAATATATAAATTAGAATTGTATCCAGTGTTAATTTACATGACTAACGAAAAAAATATATAACAACATTTGGAAACTGCAGATACCTGAGATACCTGGAGGAAAAGTACAATTACTATCGCAAAATACGAGTGGCCAGAACTGTCAACTGATCTGCAGTATTACACAAATTATTTCTCGTTGAAATAAAACTTTGATGAGACGTTTACCGATTTTCCGTATCCACCAAATCACCCAAAATAAATAATCAAGTGGGAATACTAATCTTAACAGTAATACGAATTACAAATACGAACAAAAACTCACTCAGCTACGAGCTAACTGACATCAATACAACCTACATAAAAAGTCAGGCCATATACTAACTTCCTTTGTGACTTTGTGTTTGTGAGACTTCACTGTGACTATCACTATCAACTACTGCCAACTGCTACACATAGAAAAAAAATTAAGGCACACAACGACACAACGTAATACAATTTGTGCTAAACATAAACATGTAGATGTGTTTTGTTTGTTAAACATCCTAACCATTACTGCTTGGTAAAAGCGAAGAAGATATGTAAAGGAGAGGGTTTTGGTAAGCAAAGATGAAAGAAAGAAAAATTACGTGATGCTGACGATGATGAACGAGGATATACAGTAAACAGCTTAGCAAGCACTCTATCTTGGCAGCAGTAGTTACTTCATTTTCTCCAATCCCAATTCAATTTACGATTTTGATATCTCTCCTCATAATGTCTTTGGTATTGCTTAGCTATAGTCCTGCTTTTAGTTTCTTATGAATCTGATTTACCAGTAGTAGTAGGGATTTACACTGAATGAATGACTAATCGCAACCAAATATTTCGTCGTGAGAACGCTATCGTCTATATAATGTTTGCCTATTTGAATGTACAACAAAACGCGTTTCTTGTCCCTTGTCCCATTGTCAACACTATTAACCATGTATTACTTCATTTCTTAAATGTAGTCATTTTCTTTCCCTCTCCGCACTCTATACTCTATCACTAGTGAACTTGTGACTGTGTCTGGCCCAATATGATGATAGTATAAACTTTCTCGACTCAAAAAATATTTACTATTGTGTAGGGGGTGTGTGCATCAATTTAATTTACTCGGACAAATATGAAAAATGAATCATGTCAATTCTAATTTCTAACCTAAAACGTTCCTTTATACAAAAAGAATATTATTGGGTGTTGATGATGTTTGGGATTTTGGAATTGTAGTAACTTACAATAGAATGATCACATATCACATCACGATCACAAAATCACAATATGCAATACTTGTGTTTGTGTACATAATACATTCTACATAGTACAACAGACAACAACAACTCGCAATCTCATATATAAACTCGCACACAACAACACAAATGATCTGGTAGGAAAACTGACCAAATTCTTTATTTCAGGTAAATTAAAAAGCATGTATGTAATTCCAACAAGGCACAGTGAGCTAGAGACTGACAATAATTAAGGGAGACGGTTACAGACAATTATATCTGCAGTTGATTAAAAAATAAAAACGAAACTATCTAATTCAACATGAATTCAGCTGTTCTTTGAGTTCGTGGAGGGCTGAGGAATGAAATGAGAGCTTGAGCTAGTTGACTTGGCTTCGCAGAGCAGATTTACCTACCTGTGTAGCATACTCTCACTCACCCACCCAAACAACCACTACCTGCCAATCAATCGTACACACAATCATTATATTTTAGGTGTATATTGTATTTATCAAACACAAAACAACAACGCATACATGTGACATGGACATGGACATGAGCCATCCATATACAAGTTTTAACTCACAAGCAAGGTCACCGATGTTCCGTGCAAGATGAATTGTAAGTACGACAGCGACAGCACATTAGCTTTGCGCTTCTAAGGGGTCGTGTCATTGTCAGTGCATGGAAACTCTCTGGGGTTTCGTAATCGTAATTCTGGTAACACTGGCCATAGAACCTGGCTGGTATATGTTTTAACAAAAAGGGATTTTACTGCCGTGAGGCCCACGGGTATGTGAGATTCAATTGGCATGACATGGCAGACTATTTCTGAATTTAAATTTTTCAAGATGATACTTCCAGCTTAAATTATAAGCAAACATGCTCAAAGCAAAAAAAAATCATGGAATAAGAACAACGTACCTACACTACCAAGGACTAGAACTGTCGTATTTTATGTTCTATATATTTTTGAGACTTGAGACTGAGACTATGACATATGTACTATGTCAGACCGTTCTCCTGTTTGAGTTTAAGGAAACCAAGTTCGACGATCATTTACCCTTAACTGTCCGCTCACTTGTGTCACAACGGTGCTTCCAGTCGCAGGGAACATCAAAAGTCACAGTACTTCAACCACCTATTATGTACGGGGCACTATGAGAAATTAACGTTATATTTTTATCTGTACCACCAAACATCAAGGACTTGTGTAGTCCTGTAAAAAATACCACTTGTCCCAGGTGAGGTCCCAAATAAGACCCAGGTCCGAGTACACTCGCTACTATTTACTATCAGTCACATATTCATATAAGTAAGGGGTTGGGACTTACGTGTGTTACAATACTTTCACTAGTCAATTCCATTTCATAAAGCATTTGACAACTTAACTGTCCTCTGCCTCGTAATGTTAAAAAATCGGGGAGCATGTATGTGAAAGTTCATAGAGCGCTGGCGTATTGCGTACTACAGCATCTCAGGAGAACATACTATGGGATTTTGGTTAGGATTTTTAGCAGTTGTGTTGTGAAACTTAAAGGTACTGTACATTTGTACATGTGCAAAACTCCCATACTGCAATTTCATACCTTGAGATAATAAGTAAAGATGTTACGCAAAAAAATAATGGATCAAAGACGCAAAAACAGTATTTATTCCAACACGCTTTAGAATAAGCAATATTAATATTCATAATTTGATACATTATAACAGCATTTTTTTCATCAGCCCAGCATTATATAACAAAACAAATATACTGCAACATAAATCTAGTCAACCTATTGTAACAAAAGTTATCAACAAAACATGAATCCCGTCATTTTCAATGAAGAAATTATTAGGCCCACTGATAGCGATTTTCGCATAAATGAATCTGTAATTTTATAAAGTCACGATATCGATATACATACAACTTAATGTCTCAATTTGTCATAAATTTATGCTGGAAGCAAGTCAAAATCATCCGAGACGTGAACCATTGGTACACTAAGATCATCAATTAGAGGTGTGGCTTTTGGTTCGCAGAGACCAAATTCCTTCATTTTCCACTCCCAATCCATTTTCTGCACAGCATGTAAAGACTCCGCTTCGTTATGATGTCGTAAAAGCATGTATTCCTGCATACAAAAAGTTACGTTACCAATGCCTAGCTGCTGAATCTAATAATAAAAGGATTTGTTGTACATACCTTAATTTTATCCCATTTATCATCAACATCTTGCAGCCAAGACAAAAACAGGCGACCATTGTATCTAGATCTCGCATTAATATCTTTCTCCTCTTGCTCAGGAGTTAAAAGATTGTACACCTGCAATTTTCATTTGTGATAAAACGCTATCTATTCAAACAAAATAATTTCTTTCTGAAAACATATATAGCACTACAGATATGTTGTAAATAAATATATTATGAGTTAACGTCTTCCGTAAGTCTTGATGAATAATTGTATGCATGCCGTTAACTAACTTTACCTGCTTTCTTATGTTCAAATACATTTCAAAGCAGTTTAACATTGGCTGATCATTTGATGCAGATGCAGCCGGCTGCTGTTGTTCTGTACTTTCAGAAGCAGTTGTATTGTTACTTGTATTGTTGTTACTTGTACTGCTACTGCTGCTGCTATGTACAGTGCTTGAGCTAGAAGCAGCACTAGAAGTGGTGGCAGCAGGAGGAACATCCTTGTTCTTAATTTTTCTTTTCCTAGGGTGTAATTCCACTGGTTCCCCGGTATCCATTTTCTCTGTACCATCACCACCACCACCACCGCCGCCGCCACCAGCACCAGCACTTTTCTGTTATTAAAATCCAATATATATAAAATGTAAATACCATAGACAATTTTTGACAATGTAGTGCATATTTCATAAGTTGGTTCGGCAAATACTAAATTCATTACTGAGTTGGAAGGTCCAGCTTCTGCTGATCCTTGGCTGTCTGTCTGATGGGAGTGGCTGGGGGAAGGGCACGCACTAGTTTTTGGAGAACTACTACTAGGCGAATTCGGTGTATGCGTGCCCCCTCCTTCTTTTAAAATACGTTGGGAGCTACGAGTTACACGAACCGGCTTTTCCTTTTCTTTTTGGGACGTACTAGTTTCCTTACTACTTGACTCTTTTTCTTTAGTGGCAACATCTTTTTCCTTATCTATATCTGCGTTACTACTGCCAGAAGCTGCTGCAGAATTGCCCGATTGAGCGTTGTTACTGTTATCTTTTTTATTAGGTTCATCATCCGATTTCAGGGGTTTCAAATCAGATGAAGTATCCATTTGTGTATTCGCTTCTCCGATTGTCAAATTATCCTTTGTTTTATCAGAGCCAGAACTTCCCAAAGTAATGGATGTTGTTGATGTAGTTGAAGACAATGTTGTCCCAGAGTGTGTAGTTGTAGAAGTGTTATTCGATAACGTCTCGCCAGTTAAAACTGTTGACGGTACAGTAACGGCCGACGCAGCTGGAGAGCCAGTTGTCTTTGAATGAAGGCCAGTTTCCTTCAATGTATCAGATGCTTCTTTTTGTTCTGAGTTTACTCCTGCAGCATTAGCTGGCTTGCCAGTTGATAAGGTGGATCCGGATGACCCGATTTCATGACCAGTATTCCCTGTTGTATTAACGGTGTCGGTAGTTGATGACACGATGTATGGGAAACTGTTCCCTGACCCCGAGGATGAACTCTGTGCGACCTCTTCTGCATTTGCATTATTTTTTAATGACACTGATACAGAAGATGTTCCACTGGTAGTAGATGCAGTAGTTACAGCACTGTGTGAATGTGACTGCAATACAATTTTTAATGGCGGTACTTTTGGACCCCCACCACTACCGTTATTGTTTCCAGAAACTCCGTATCCTCCCGTGTTAGTGGATGTTGATGCACCTCCTGCAACAGAGCTGCTTGAGACAGAAGACTCATAGGCTCTGTTTTTGCTTTCATCTGACTTATCCTGCGATGGATTTGATGTATCCCCTGATTTACCAGTGAACAAAGAGGAAGCACTTTTGTTAGATGCATCCCCAGTATTACCTCCACCAGATGCAGATGACGGACTTCCTATAGAATACATATACATTAAAAAAAGTTAACTCGTCAAGCTCAAAAGTCATTACGGATGTAAGTTTAGTGAAAGTCTTACTTCCAGTATTTCTGACACCCCTTCCTAAACCTGAAAGCGGTCCATGAGAAGCGCCACCAGGACTGTCTGACCGGTCCGGTTTGTTATTTTCCTTCCTCATCTTTTTCCGTTTATGTTCGGTTCCCGCCTCAGATTCCCCAGGTTCAGTGGTCTGTCCTGAACTGGAATTCGTAGATCCACTTATTTCAGAAGGAGGTCGTTTCATTGCAGATGAGGAACTGGACGCTGTGTTCGTTGTAGCTCCTCCTGTGGAAGGTGTTCCAGTGGCCACAGGAGGAGTCAGAGATGAATTAGAAACTGTTAGCTGATTTTGTGACGGCGTGGTTGTATGCGTTGGCTTTAACCCTTCACCTGATGACCCAAAACTGGAGTCTGAGTTTGAAGTGTTCACGTTTGAAATCACAAAAGGATTGTTTATACTCAAAGTACTTGATGTCGTTTTCCCTGTATCCTTTGCTCCAGTTATAGAGATCGATGATGTGGAGGAAGATGCAAAGGAGCTTGTTGTTGCAGTTACATCATGGGAAATGCTGCTTGTCGGTTTTGGGGGAGAAGGTATTCGTGGCTGAGGTTTTCCCACTTGTAATACCCCCACCCCAAGAGATATAGTCACAGAATGTGGACCACTACTAGTGGTAGATGTAGTAGTGTTAGACAATGAAGGAAAAGATAATGATGAAGAAGTTGCAGATAATTTCGAGTGGTCAATCGCAGATGAGGTTGAAGATACAGGAGTGCTGTGCCCAGCACTACCAACCGAAAGAAGTGAATGTGGGGCTATTGAAAATTTTGCCGAATTCGGTTTAGTCTGTGAATCTTTCTGTTGTTCGTTATCGCCAGTTTTCGTAGGAATGGTATTAGAAGATTCTGTGGAAGGTTCGGGTTTAGATGATGAGTCCATTCTTCACTTCAGCATCTAAATTTTAAATCAACAAAAGTTGAATGTAGTACTAATCATTTGAAGATACAATACTTCCGACAAAAGTTTTAGCTCAAAGAGTCTAGTACTCATGTTTTAACAAAACCCATTGTTATAAATATAAAAGCGCTCAGAATCACAGCCAAACAAAGTGTAAAATAGAAAGCAGTTTGTAAGCAGTAGCTCACAATTCAAATCCAAGTACTAATAAACTTTTGTTAGTATTATAATTTATAGTACAATTAGGTATATTATTAAGCCAGCACACGATACGACAAGCAACGTTACTAAATAAAGGCCTTTTACATTATGCTATTTGGCTGATTAAAATCTTAAAAACACATCAGTCATCAATAAATTATACATAGACCTCTCAACCACTATAAAATCAAAACGATTGATGCTACTAAAATTACTGATGCAAATTTTAAATGGTTGAGACCACATAATGGAATAAAGCAATGTGTAACGTAAATAATTAATACAATGTATTCAATTTTGGCCCAAAGTAGACCAATGCAACTAAATTTTATAAAAGAAAATGTAAAATATTGTCAAACACTTTACAATCAAAACACCTACTTCATGCAACTTATAACTATGAAAGTATATTTTAATTACAAAAAGTATGCTAGATAATACAAAGAAAATAACGAAAAATTTAACTTGTGTAACAATGTTTATATAATAAAGATAGATAGAGAAGAATACATGATTTTGGTACAAAAAGTTGACTGGTTTCGTGGTTTCATCAACTGCTTTAGTATACAATTTGGAGTAATTTCATAAAAGGACTGTTGACAGGTATTCGAAAAAATAAGTCATTATAGATATGCGTTTACAAGGGATTACCATATACTCAACCTTAATTCCGGTCTGCGTCGCATATATAAACATTAGGAATGCCATCATCGCCAAATAATATAGTCGGTTGCACGAAGAGGCTTTGGGCTTGGTCCACGTTCAACTATGTTGTATTTTCTCGGCGCACTTCAATCATGGTTAAACTGACTAGGGTTTGTTCTGTCTTCTGTACTTCAGATGATGTTATCATCAGTCAACTAAAAAGCTTGAATAATAATAAACGCGCACCAAATTCCATTATTACTGAAGATAAGTATGGAGGTTTGAATAGTCAACCTTAACCAAATAAATTTGCTATTAAATTAAACACCTTCGTCGAAATGATTATATCCACCTAGTATTGAACACTGTAATTATGGATTTTACAAATCCATATTTAGATAAATTAACAATTATTTTTATGTGAAAACTTCGGCTCCAATAGCAGTTCAAAACACTTTATAAAACAAACAAAAGACGCCTCTTAGCTGGTAATTACTTAACCGCAAATACAAGACCAACAACTATCCACGGTTAAAGTTGAAAGTATTATATATAAAGGAACGACGAAACAAGACCCAGCAGAACCCAGACTAGACACCATTTCCATTACATTAAAAGGTAGCATGACCCTACACCGATCGTACCAAACCCATGAAAAGTTATTAAATTATGCATTGAAAAAATATTGCGCAATAAACTTAATGATGAATATTAATCAATTGAAACCCAGATAAATTGTGCACATTAAACATCAACAAGTTTTTCAGAGCGCTGCTACTTTGTAAAATCTACGATAAAGTTCCGTCACTCGATGTTATTTCAATCATATTGTATCGTGTGATAATTTAATTTCTTAACTGTTCCATATTCCATTTTACAGTTTACACCTGATGCATCTAAAATAAAACCAGTAGCAGGATAATAAAAAAATCTTACCAATTCGGCTTTCTCCAGCAAAGATGTTTTCTTTCTCGGCCTACGATTGACAATGTTTTATAGTACTGTATGAGTGGGGTGTCCTATCCAAAGTTAATAATTAATTTTTAACAACAATCATACTACTCGACTCCGCGGTATCCCTTGTATTGTTTATACCAACTTTATTTCATCACTACTCAGCGTACTCCAGCAAACGTCATTAGTTTAATTTCATCATCCGTCACGGTTGATGGTGTGATGATTCTAAATAACAAACATTCAATAACAAAATAAACTCACTCAATGTCAAATGTTAATTAATACTGAATACGAATGCATAAAATAGATAATAACTACGATGATGATTCATTAAGGTTTCATAACTGACAAACTAGAAGATAAATTCTACGAATTCTACATAATTCGATTAATTGATATCAATTAGTTTTTTAAAATCTAATTTTTGTCCAAGCTTAAAAAACAAAAATGCAGCCATTATTATATTTACACACAAAGCATTTAATCAACGGAAGTTGGAAGTAACCATTCTACAAGTGCTATGTGTAAATTGCGTAAAACGGTCTAATTAATTTAAGCGTTGGCGATACCTTTTCTCTTTCCAGAATGGCAATGAATGAATGATTTCTTTAACAAACTTAAACTAAATTCTCTAGTTTTTTATTTTTGAACTAATACATGTTATTCATTTGATCTTCACCCCTATCATTCCTCCTTCTGTCCGAGATATCTTATCTCTACCTCTCCTGTTTTGTATGTATTACCTTGTGTATTGTGTGGTAGTATATAGCAAGTATACAACAACCAGCCAATTTTGTTGGGACCAGCTATATACTAAACTTATTAACAGGATTCAGAGGTCGAGTTGAGGGTACCCTTGCCTTGATCCTTGAGGGCTGTTAACAAAAACAACGCCACGCCACATGCCATGAAGGCACAACAAGTTGACTGACAAACTTGTTCAATCCAACATTTAAATACATGCTACATTAGTAGCCAACAGTTGACATTCGAGTATTTGTACTTTTTTAAATGTCATATTTGATGAAGAGATATTTGTATTTATTTCGCCAGCTCATGTTTGCCCTATAGTCAGTTGACAAGCATAGCCCTTAATTAAGCCCCTAGTGGGGCTTAGTTAAGCCCTCTATGAAGTGTTAATTAACTTCCCTACAAACTTTATAAGTTAACTTTAGTAAACTTGAAGTAACAAAATTTGTGATAGAGTAACGGTAATAAACTGAAAACATATTCAGATTCTTCATAAACTTGAGCATCTTTTTGTCGTGGCAAATGAAATTCTGCCGTGGCAAATTTTTCTACTTTAAATATTACTAAAGTTAAATTATAAAGTTTAGTTAGGGGGCTTTATTAAGGGTCCGGCTTGTCAATTGATAGTGGTTGAGTTTGAGACATGGGTCGAGATTATTTTCCCGGAAGCCATTTACCCCGAGAAACCAATAGACGGATGGATGGTATTGTAAAATAGTGTCTGGTATTCCGCTGTTCAGAGGTTAACAATAGCCATGTCATATGTGGAGGAACGAGGGGAGTGTGGATCCTGCCCCAAGCAATTACGAAGAATTGTTTTCCTCGCAAAAGTGAAACAGCACTGGCATTTGACACAGAGCAACTTATAAAAAGCAAAATTGTATGGAAGCCGGGTAATGTTTCTATGTATTTAAATACAATTTTTGTTTTTTTATAATTTACTTTATGTCAAATGCCAGTGCGGTTTCATTTTTTCGAGGAAAATAGTTAATTATTAATATACACTACTATAGTTTTATCTCAAAAAGTTTTGACGGTAGAAATTCGGTAGAAAGTTTCTGCACTGCGGTATTAAGATGCGTAGATGTTCATT